>SRMA01025090.1:0-79205 GCA_007224835.1 Danionella cerebrum
GACAATGTTACCGGCTATTATTAGCAATGTAGTGACAATGTTACTGGCTATTATTAGTAATGTAGTGACAATGTTACTGGCCATTATTAGTAATGTAGTGACAATGTTACTAGCTATTATTAGTAATGTGACAATGTTACTGGCTATTATTAGTAATGTAGTGACAGTGTTACTAGCTATTATTAGTAATGTAGTGACAATGTTACTGGCTATTATTAGTAATGTGGTGACAATGTTAATAGCTATTATTAGTAATGTAGTGACAATGTTACTGGCTATTATTAGTAATGTAATGACAATGTTACTGGCTATTAGTAATGTAGTGACAATGTTACTGGCTATTATTAGTAATGTAGTGACAATGTACTGGCTATTATTAGTAATGTAGTGACAATGTTACTGGCTATTATTAGCAATGTGGTGACAATGTTACTAGCTATTATTAGTAATGTAGTGACAATGTTACTGGCTATTATTAGTAATGTAGTGACAATGTTACTGGCTATTATTAGTAATGTGGTGACAATGTTACTGGCTATTATTAGTACTGTGGTGACAATGTTACTGGCTATTATTAGTAATGTAGTGACAATGTTACCGGCCATTATTAATGTGGTGACAATGTTACTGACTATTATTAGCAATGTGGTGACAATGTTACTGGCTATTATTAGTAATGTAGTGACAATGTTACTGGCTATTATTAGTAATGTAGTGACAATGTTACTGGCTATTATTAGTAATGTGGTGACAACGTTACTAGCTATTATTAGTAATGTAGTGACAATGTTACTAGCTATTATTAGTAATGTGGTGACAATGTTACTAGCTATTATTAGTAATGTAGTGACAATGTTACTGGCTATTATTAGTAATGTAGTGACAACGTTACTGGCTATTATTAGTAATGTGGTGACAATGTTACTAGCTATTATTAGTAATGTGGTGGCAATGTTACTAGCTATTATTAGTAATGTAGTGACAATGTTACTGGCTATTATTAGTAATGTGGTGACAATGTTACTGGCTATTATTAGTAATGTGGTGACAATGTTACTGGCTATTATTAGTAATGTGGTGACAATGTTACTGGCTATTATTAGTAATGTGGTGACAATGTTACTGGCTATTATTAGTAATGTAGTGACAATGTTACTGGCTATTATTAGTAATGTAGTCATAATGTTACTGGCTATTATTAGTAATGTAGTGACAATGTTACTGGCTATTATTAGTAATGTGGTGACAATGTTACTGGTTATTATTAGTAATGTGGTGACAATGTTACTGGCTATTATTAGTAATGAGGTGACAATGTTACTGGCTATTATTAGTAATGTGGTGACAATGTTACTGGCTATTACGGTATTAGTAATGTGGGGGCAATGTTGCACTGGAACAGTGATGGTGATAACGAATGGTGGACTTTAGAATGATGAGTGGGGACAAAGAAAAACATTACAGCCTTTTTTTTGTTACTTTTACTGTTTACTGTCTGTTCATGTTACATGTTTGGCTGTTAACTTTTACACAGTTGATATAAAATATTTTACAAAAGTATTTGGTTCAGAATCTTTTTTTTCTAGATCTTCCTCTTTTAAAATTGGGTGCGTCTTATGTGCCGGTGCGTCTTATGAGCCGAAAAATACGGTAATCCATTCAACTAGGGGGCAGCACCATTGGTTGCATTACGTCCTGTCTTTTACTCTAAGTGATGAATCTTGCTTCTCATTTAATTTTTTTTATTTATTTATTTTTCAACTGTGTCCTGACCTGCTCAAAAGCAATCACATGGGAGAGTAGACGCTTTGCTGAGTTGGACAGTTTTATTATTTCCAGGGGAGTAAAACTCCTGGTGTGGTGTTTCCTCCTCTGGATTGGAGCATTGAATGTATGTAAACATTTATTAATTGTATTTCCCATGGACCAGTTTACATGAACTGTGTCAGGACAAGGAGGTATATGACTGAAAGGGGGAGTGAATAAGGGATTGGGCAAGGTGATGCTTCTCATTTGATACAGGTAAATATCAAATAATACAAAGAGACAACTTAAAGAAGTTTCAGAAGTGACAAGAATCACAATCACTCCATGATACGTATTGTGACAATGTTGTATTGCAATTGTACTAAAATACACTATTCCAGCACCTGAAATACCAATCCTCTATTCGCAATACCTGCAGTGGTTTCCAGAGCCTTTACAATGGTCTTGTATCACCATTGTCCACAGCCAGAGAAGGATACTGAACTGATCGCTATCCAGAAGACCATCATGTAGCCATACAGAAGTAGGGAAAACTATAAGCATTTGTTGATAAAGAGGCTGGCTGTTCAGAGTGTTGTATTTGAAAAAGAGCAGGAAATAGATTCCAACAAAGAGAACCGCAGCCTTGAGAGACTTTTCAAGTAAAACCCATCTAAGAATTGGGGTGAATTTCACAAGGAATCGACTAAGGCTGGGGTCAAGGCTTCAAAAGCCTCTATTCACAGATGTGTTGGGGAAAATATGCAACAGTTGTCATATTCTTCTTTTTAAGCCCCAGCTGAACCACTGGCATCAGAGCCGTGGAGAAGCCTTTTGGCCTAGTTTTCTTTTCAGATGAGACTTTTGTATTTTATTTAAAACCCAAGGTCCTAGAGCATATGTACCAAACTCATTGTGCATTATATCTGGACTGTGAGATCTTTTTTTGTAATAGATTATTATTATATTATTAATAGCCAGGTGGAGCATTGTTTGCACATGGACTATAAATAGCATTTTAAAGTTCATTATCTTTGCCTGCTCTGTGTCATGGGAAAGTCTATGGTGACTATGAACGTACAGTTCTTAGGCACAGGTGTGTCGTGTACCCACCAAGTGAGGTGTTGGGGTGGAAGGGGCAGAATGCTCAGACCAGGTTTGGTGTTTGTATGTGAGTTAATGAGATGATTGATGGCACATGCGGCAAGCCCTAATTACTCCTCCAGAAATGCATTTATTCACCACAATATGTAATGTTATTGTTAAGTTTTATAATTTTTGCAGGATATATATTTTTTTACGTAACGTATTTAGCGTGTAAGATGATTTTTTTTCTCTTGAGTAATATTTCTGCTGTTAATTGTAAATTAATGGAGTTTGACACTCCTGTCCTGAAGTCTAGTGAAAGTTCAGGTCCCATGTTGCTTAAAATCGTATTTTATTTTAAAGTTTACACTGTCGACTCAGGTCAATCCATTTGGGTTTTTTGAAAACCAAAATGGCTACACCCATTAACCAATAAACATTAGAGCAGCTCCTGTTTCCTTCTACTCAAAGGACCATGAGCCCCAGCTCTATCGTTTTCTTCTGCCAGAGATCAATATAAAAATGAAATGGGTGTGTCCTGCAGAGTAATACGTGTCTCCAGACTTGTTGGTGTTCTAGCACAAACTTTGGACTTTCTTGTGCCCCACAGATATTCTCAGATTCCCAGTATCAGTCTGACCAAAAGACACATTTCCAGTATGTCGCGCTTTTTCCAGTGTTTCCTTAGTAAACTTTACTTTGGCTTGAAGGTGTTTGCAACCTCACTGTGCCTTTCTGTGTAGGGTTCCAGTGATCATAGTCAAGTCCATTATTATTGTCCTGCCAGTTGTTCTAGGTTTTTTAGAATTATTTCTTTTCAAGGATTTTTGTCTCTTTAAACGCCATGATGATGCTTCTCACTGCAGTTCTTTTACATCCTTCTCCATCTTTAGTATTTCCTTTGCTCTGTTAACATCACTTGGGTAATTTTCAAAAGTTCAGATGGGTTAATAATTTAAACAACATACACTTTTATTAGATGCATCTGTGTATACTTTTTTCTGTGACGTTTATGAAGACATTCTTGTTCAGGATGAGCATATGCTTGAGAATGGAGTTGCAGAGAAGAATATATTCTAAACATTTACACATTGAGTATGTTCATGTGAAACATTCTTTATTCCACTCATGACCTTGATGTTCTGAATACAACACTGACCTTGAAAATAGAGCTTCATCTCAAGAGAAGCGACGCACCCCTAGCTGTATGTTTGAACGGACTCTGCTGCTTTTGTGACTGTTGCCATTTCAATCCTTGGTGTGGGAACTTTCGGAACAGTTTGCAGGTTCTTCCTATGCATTCCAAATTAGTAAAGTACTAAAAATGCATTATTAATTGCATGTTAGAGGAAAATTATGGAATAAGTTTTTGCTAATTTAAACCAAAACGAACAAAAATAAATTGATTATAAAGAGAAAAAAAAATCAATCCGAAAACATTTTTGTTGGCTTACTTTACAACTTCAGTTTCGCAACTCAGAGTTTGCGATCCTTTGTCTTTCTGGCACAAACTTTTAATGGGGGCAGGGACTCGTTGGTTAGTATGGTTTTGATTGGCAGCTCAATGAACTAGACATACAAGCATTTCCTGGCTTTTTTCACCAGTGATTTTCAAAGATTGCATATTTGTGAGTGAATGCATATTTATCGGCTCATCTAGCAAAACAACTCATTTATTTTACTTTAAGCTGGAATGATGAGTTGGTTAGTAATAAGTAATACTGGATTCACTTGAAACAAGTTTATTTCAAATCATTTGTGTTTCTTTCAGCATGAATTACTATAGATGACACACATAACAATCCAAAATTGTTAAGGAAAGTTTTAATGGAACAACATTATTGTGTGAATTTTGTTACATTGTTCACATTTCAGCTCGCAACACAATGACACCTCAGATTAAAGATAACACAAAAACACAAAAAACTTTGCCTCCAAGTAAAGTTTGTGCCAGAATGACTAATGTAACTTTCAGGATCGCAAATGATAAATTAGAAAGCAAAAGTGAACATGCTGAGAGCATAATCAAAACTCTAAGATGCGAAACTGAAGCTGAAAATTAAATTTACAAAGAATTGAGTGTATTTAAAATCAATGTTGATTTTTATGGTAATTACTTGATTATTTTTGTTTTCAGGCTGATTTCTTTTTTCTTTGTAATAGATTTATTTTTGTTCATTTTAGCCGATATTACGTTTGTTTTATTGGCACAAAATGAAATCGACAGAAAGGTGCACCAGAAAAAGGAAGAAGCAAAGCCTTTAGAGTACTATCTGCAAAATGTACACTTTGGAAGTGCACAGAGTCAGAAGTTAATTAGTAAACAAAGACTAATTCCAGACATGGGCTTTGAATCTTGTTCAATTTCTCAACGTATGAACCAGAGAAAATATCACAAGCATCTAACCAGGGCTGTGGAGATCCACCTATACATGAGATGAGAATACATGAGATTTTTTTGAGTAACCAGTGATTGAATGATAAATAGTATAAACAATGATCCAGGTAATATAAACTTTGTTTCAAACAATGACCAGGAAAATTGTTACTAGATGGCTAAAGTTTGCAAACAAATTTTAGCTTGTAAAACTGCCGTTTAAAAGCTAATGTTACAATGAGTGATCTAAACCAGCCCCAATTTCTCAATTTCCTAAGTTGATATAGACATATGCCAAATTGGTTGCTAAGGTAAACCTTCTGGTTGCTATAGAGGGGTCAGTTTATGTGAAAAATTTAACTGAGAAATAGGGGCTGTTTGATATCACTCATTTAAACCAACCCACATCTCTGTTTACAAAAATTTGGTTGCTAGGGTAAATAGATTTGTTGCTAAGTGATAAAGCAGTTAGTGATAAAATTAAAAATTTGGTTGTTACAAATCCACATTTTTTAAATGAATGTTTCATCTTGATATTTCAGTTGCCTTTTCCCATTAATTTAACCCCTTCTAGAGCCTAGGGTTGAAATACTTTTGCACAGCAATTTGTTCTTGCACAGAGTGATCTCCTCCATGAGTGCAGTGAGTTTGAAGGTTCTAGGAGGTTTTTTTTTTGACCTTATGTTAAGTCAATGGAAAATTTCCCAGCATTTTAAGAGATTTCCCAGAATTCCTATAGTGTTACCAGTCTGAAAGAATATAGCAACCTGAGTCAGACCAGTTTGGTTGTCTTGGTGAAGTTTGGTAGCAGTAACACTTTCCTGCTTCAATCTTCAAAACCTATGTTGTTTATTTGAGCCCGAGTAGCACATTTTAAAGGGTTTCCATGAAGCCCCGGCTCCCCTCAATGGGATGGTTCCTTTAATACCTGTACTGTATGTGACTTTGGATAAAAGCATTTTCTAAATGATCAGCGCAAGCCATATTGTAAATGCAGAGTAGTGGACGTGAAGCTAATCTATTTATTTTTCTAGATCCTTAAAGTTCCTTGCCCTTGAGAAAGTCAGGCATTTCCAGACAAGCTGTAAACAGGTTTCCTGCTTACGTCATTGAGATGAGAAGTGAGATGTTAATATTCAGATGGTGAGCTTCACAGAAAGCTCCCCATCCAGCGAGCCTCCATTCTTAAAATATGACTCTTTGGCAAATGTTCAATCTAATTACATTATGTAGAGGAGGAAGCTTCTCAGACAAATAGCTTTTTACTTCCAGAATTGAACTGCTTCCAGATTCCAAGACGTCGGGGAGTGAATGAGAGTTCTTAATGGTTTTGTTTGTAGTGTGTTTTTCTCAATGTGTTTGTCTGTAATGTCTTGTAGCTTTGATTGTAAGCAGCCATGACAGACGTGACGGAGGAGTTACAATTATGCTTTCAAAGCTCTTACGATGAAATCTAGGGTGTGATGCAATCAAAGTAGGACTTTGTTTTCCTTAGTATACAAGTATTAAGATGAGAATCGTGTTTAAATGTTCCATTTAATAATTCTTTTAATACTTTCGAAGCTCAGAACCAACCCAGGGTAATTGGCCCTTTGTTTTTAAAATGGGTTTGGGATAAAAGTTCCTGGTATCATCAAGACGATAAGGGGGCTTATTTTTATTTTATTTTATTTATATTACTCTAGCCTGGCTCACATATCGCATATTGTTTTTTTATGCATCAAGACGGTGTTAAAGTTAAAAATATATTTCTGAAATCCACTTGAAATTTACCATTTTTTTTTCAAACATTTGTTTTTCTGTTTAACCCTTTATGACCTGTCATAGAAGAAAGTCTGCCAGAGCATGTTTTACAGTTTTACCTGATGTAGAACCAATATTGAGTATTTTGATTTTCCATGCATCAATACAACCTTTATATCCTACATTTTAATAATGGATTTAGTTCAATATTAATGGAAGTGTCAAAACTACAAGAACAAGTTTTTTTCTCCATATTAAATACAGACAATTCATTGCTTTATCCCTTAAAATTGTAAATGTAAAAAAGTTGCACAAAATGGTTTTGAACCACAGTGAATTTATTGCTTAGTTTCTGAGATACGCTCAAATTTATAGACAAACAAATATGAAAAACGTGCACATTTTGCACAAAACATACAATAAACTAATTACAGCTGTGAAATCAAATTGCAAAAAAATGGTTTCCAAGCTCATAGATAGCTTTTTATTAGACAACATTAATCAACCTATACAACATACACAATCAGGCATATATGCATAATATATAGAAAATATTAAATGCATATCTAAGGCTTTGTATTTAATAGTACATATTATTGAATCCATGGGATTTAACGGGGACCACTGTTGCCTTAACCTTCCACATCCTCTCTAGTTATTCCCTCGGTCCTTAGTACTTCTCTAGTTTCTCATGTTCTTTCTTCCTGATGTTTCCATCACTGGGGGTGAAACCCTCCATGCAGAGTAAGGAGCTTCTTTGACTTGATGTCCGCGTCTTCCATCTTTTCCTTTGGCCAACATATTATGCCAGCAGGGTATCGGATGATTAGTAGGGCGAAAGTGTTGTTGGCTCGGACTTTGTTCTTCCCATTCAGTTGACTTCTCAGGACTTGGTAGGTACTTGGCTGTGGCTGCTTTCCTTGTGGCCTCTTCATGGTTCCCATGAGCTCATGGGATCCCAAGGTACTTGTAGGTGTCTTCCTCGTATGTTATGTTTCCCTGTGATCATCCGACTACATTTATCCAGACCGAATGACATTCAGATCTCGTTTGCTTCTTATCATCCATGTAGAGTAGGTGACTGATGTTAGCTCCATTCAGTAGTCTGTATCCATATCCAGTCTTGGCAATGATCTGGCTGAGGGGGTTCAGGCCTATGCAGAACAGCAGTGGGGACGATGCATCTTCTTGGTAGATTTCCACAGCCCCATTGAGTTCCCGATGAAGGCTCTTAGTGTCCTGTTAAACTTTTACAGCTCTAAGCATTCCAGGATCCTCTCTCTTTTGTGTACCTCTTCAGGCGGCTAGCTCCATGCTCCCTTGATCTTGGATTCCAGCCTTCTCTTCCATGGGGGTACTGCTCTGTATGCTTGGTATCCAGCTTGTGTCTCCAGGATCACAAATGCTGTGCTGTACATCAGCTTGTTGGTTTCTGTGATGGTCACCGTAAGGATCGCTCGTAGTGCTGCATTTACATCTTCTAGTAGGTCTTCACTAGGTGCTTGGTAGTCACGTGGTCTTGGCGTCCGGGGGTTCCAGGTGTTCTTAGCCATGATTCTATCTCTTAGGTCAGCTACTCTTGTGTTGAGCTCGTTAAGGCTCATTGGGGCTTCGTACTCAGTTTCTTTCCCACTGACCTGTCGTCCTGGATTCCCCATGCCGTAGCATTCGTGTTGTACCTTTTCAATCTCTAGCTGGGATAGCAGTTGTATCTTCCGGATGTTGGAACACTGAGCTACTAGTTGCTTGGGCGTCTTGATGATTGGTTAAATATCCTCAAGATAGAACTTCAAACAGAAACTGGGGTTTGTTTATGTTGATTACAGTAACAAATTAAAAATTTCAACTCCTTAGCAACCAAAATTTTTACCCTAGCAACCACATTTTTAGAATTCTATCTCAGCTTTGCAAAATGATAACAACATGGAGTTTGTTTTGTATAACTTATAGTTACAAAGGGTACATTATCATGTCACTGAGACACTGACTCCTTCATAGCAAACAGACTGTTTAGCATAGCAATCAATTTTTAGATCACCATCTCAGCTTAGGAAAATCATAGAGACATGGTTTCTAGCTCTTATATTGGCATGGGGAAGGATGTATGTCACTGACTTCTCCATAACAATTAAATTCTACCGTGGCAACCATTCCAATTAGCTTTTAAAACAAACTTTAGCCATCTAGTTTACATTGGACTTAAGAAATAATCTATTGTTCTGAGGTACTGTTTTGGAATATTCATTAGTTTAATCAAAATTATAGAAAATAATCAATTGCTATGAATATTATGTAAGTTTCACTTTTCGAATGGAGTTACTCAAATAAATAAACTTTTTCATGAAAAATGTTATTAAAATAACCTGTACTTGAGAGCTATTTGAATCTGTAGATGGTAATGTTGGGGGAGAGTGACGGGCATTGACCACCATTAAACTTTAGTGCATTCCATCATGTGAATTGCAATCAATGAATCTCCCACAAAGAAAAATAAATAATTCTGCCACAGTCAGTAATAGTAAATCTATAGTGCTCTATAAAGGGAATTTCACACTTGAATAATCTATACAAGGACCATTGGTAAGTTGAAGAGTGTCAAGGCTTCTTTCACCACACAGAAGTTCTGTAGAGACTGAAAATGCTTATGGTTCATTTCTGAGGGTGCTTCTTATCTTATGTGCAGAACTACAAAGACACCATGCAGTCACAGGTGCTGGAAGCAGTGGGGAACAGGACGCTGGTGTTCGGCAAAGATTTACCAGAAGAGAAACTCAAAGAATTTCAAGACGAGCAGATTGGACAGCTTTACGAGCTTATGCTTGAGTCCACAAAACCAAACCGACAGTTTAATATTCAAGAGGAGGAATCGCCAAAGTAACACCGCTCCTGAAAAAAAAAGACTAAAGGTTCTTTATGTTCTCTCCTTGTCGAAACCTCACTGGGACAATTTGTGACTTATTATAAAACACTTTTCTGTAAAGTCTGGTAACTACAATAAACATTGAAGTGTCTTCATTTTCTTTCCTTTTTTTGTTTTAGATAAGACAATGACTAAGATGCTTGTTTTGACATTTTGGGATAATGGTGTTGGTGTGCAAAAGCTTACCGTAATTAAAAATTACCTCAAGCTTATTTTTTGTTTATTTGTTTTTAGGTTTGATACTTGAACGGTTCATGTTTTATTTTCCAGGTAACTAAAAACCTTGGAATTGATTTTTAACAAGACTAAGAACTAATTACTTCTGTGTAATAAGTGACCTTTAGTGCAAGGGTGACCTAGCTTTTTAGTGATAAGTGACCACTCTTTTAATGATTTATTTTGTATCAAAATTAATCATTTTATAAAATGCTAAATTACTTTTATTAAGCCTCATAGAAATCTATGTGCGCTTGCCAATCACAGCGGCTGTTTTGAATTAAGTTGGAATGATGCTAAGCGTGTTTTAAGGTTTTTGAGTAATTATGAATTTGTATTTTGTCTCAACACTTTTGATTTTTGTTCCAAAACATTAAAACTGTTAATTCTCAATTTTTGCTCAGAAATTATATTTTTGAACAATTTCAAGTTTGTTTTGGTAATATTGATTATACTGCAAAGAGATAGAGTACAAACTATGGCATCTACTGCCATCTTCTGGAGGAATTTAAAATAGCTTTTTGTTCTTGTATAATTTATACTGTGGTCAACAGTGCTGGTGGGCCTTATCACAGCTTTTTACATCAAATTTGAACATTGGCCACATTTGCCCAGGGCCTGACTTTTGGATAGTCTGCTTTAGGGTTAATTTTGTTTGTTTGTTTGTTTCCCCATCCCCAGTCATCTTGTTACACCCAATATTTGTTAATCCAATAATTTAAGTAAATTTTGATATTGAAATGGTCACAAAGTGATTCATAAAAAGGATCTACCTAAATTACTCTTCTTAATCAAAATCCAAAATATAAAGACAAAAGTAGAGAAATGTGTATTTTTAATGCATCTATGATTGACACTTGTGCTACTTGTTTATGCGCTTGTTAAAATCATTTGAAAGGTATTAACATTTAGTGTAAATTTTAGTCAGACACTTGCTTTTTCTAATTTCTTGTCTATGGACAAACATTCTGAATCAGTTGGGGGTTAAATACTTTTGTTTTTCACTGCAGTGGCCAGGAACTACACAAATTTTAGGATATGTTTGGTTAAAATTCACTAGTTAGTTAAAATTCAGCTTTGCTTTTACAATTAAAACAATTTAATTTCCAAATTCCATTGTTAAAACAAACTCCAGAGAGAGAGAGAGCTAGCAATAAATAATGATCTCACTCAACAAAAGCTTGGAAAACATTGAGCAAAGAGAGTCTCAGCGCGTGATTCAGAAGCTTTCTGTGTGGTTTCTCAGGATTATCGTGATTGTTTTTCTCATTTATTTGAGTCCTTGAAGTTTGACGGCATGAAAATGAGAAACAGATCATACCCTCTCCATTAAGACGAACCCATATGTGATTTTGGAAGGCTACGGCTAGGGAGAACAGATTGTGACGGTTGAGAAATCGAATGTGTTTATATCCTCAGGGATTATGGGGAGACTTGGAGAAAATCTCTATGCTTTTATCTTGAACTAAAGGGAGATAACAACTGTAGGTACTCTCTTGCAAAACACAAAAGCGAACAAAAGAAAGTAAAAGGGCAGAATTCAACAAAGACAGTTCAACACCTCAGATGTGTGTCAGATACTCACTTCAAACGACCTTTAGAGTTAAAAAAAATAAAATAAAAGAACATAGCGCTTTTTTAAAAATAATACATGAGCCATTCCATCAAATGGGTGACGTGTAATTTTTTAAAATGTCTAATTTATTTAAAAGTTTTATTAGATTTAGAATCAAGAGATGGGTGCTCATTTTTTCTTATTACTAACCCTCTAGTTATTATTTACATTAGTAACAGGACTGAGTTTTTAACAATGAATTAGCAAACACATGCTAAATAGGCATATGGTGCACAGGATTATAGAACAAGGAAATTCCGCAAATTCAGTTATTTACCAAATATGTGCATTTTTACACTAAACAAACTAAATCTCTGTAATAATGTAGTAACAGGATCACAAAATCTTCAGATTTTTGAATAAGAAACTTTGCTCTTCAAATGGCATTCATAAATCCAAGTGATGCAACTACCTGCTGAGGGGGATGGGTAACAGAAATTAGTAAAAAGCTAGAGTTATGATATAAAAAAAGGATTAATATTCATGTAAATAAATGTATTTGAAACATTTGTATTTACAATTCAACTTTCAGTGTTTTATTTGGATTTTATCAATATTTTGGCTTCAATTTGCAATACGAATATTGTGTAGTACACTTTGCTTATTAATAAAATGTATTTACGAAGCCATTTTAATCCGTATGTATACATATAAACTCCCAGCAACAGAAATGGCACCAATTCGGCGGAATGGTCATTTCTTCAAAATTGAACTTCCTTGTTTTCCTCTCTTGCTGTCTTAATGAAAGTATTGCACAAGGCTTTTGTTTCTAAAGTTAAATATCAGAGACAGATTAACTAAAAGTCCTTCTTGGATCTTGGATGACAAAGGTAGCAATTACTTCAAGTGAAACGTATCATCATTGGTTTAACTGACAAGGAGTCTATTGTGTGCTGAACTTGTGTGTTATACAGTGTGTAATTAGCATAAAAGCTTGATTGAGGCCGAACCTTAGGGGCCTTTATGGGTTCTCACATGACTCAGTCAACAAGCTGTAAAATAAAGCTGCTGAAAGCACATACGCTGATCCAATAGAACGGTCCTGCTTTAATCAAGGCACAGGAATAAAGATATCAAACCATATGCTTCAGACAAATCAATTTTCATCTGTTGACACATCATTCAACACATAAAGCTCAGCTTTATTGAAAGCTAGGCTCATAACCGGTTTGATTCCATTCATAGAGATAAGTGTCTAGATTAACATTTATATAATGCAATTTTATTAATAATAAAGCGTAGTGTAAAAAAAATTGAGAAGAGGAATGACTCCAAAAGCTAAAAAAAAAAAAAAAAAAAAAAATTTATTCCATTTATAGTTGTTGGGTGAAGCCATTTATTGCCAAACAATTATTTTTAAATCTTTTAAAATGTCTAAAGCACTCTGTTCACTCTGTTATATATCCCTGCCACCTGGGCTCCTGATGGACCCTTGCCTCTTTCATCCAGTTATGCGCTAACAATTCTGAGCAAGGGTGAAAGCAAAAGGGCCGTCAAAGATCTACAAAACAGGAAAGGGGTATAAAAGATCTCCAAGGAACTGGGAATGCTGATCAGCATTGTTCAAACTCTGATTATGAAGCAGAAAGTGAAGGAATCTGAAAACCAACTAATTTTCTGCTAAAACTGCCAGAAAACTTTTAAGGGATGCAAAGCAACACTTTTTCATTGGAACACAGCAATGCTTTATTTCAGTGAAAGACAGAATAAGGAGGTCTGAATCACAGCGGCTGTTATGAATTAAGTAGAAATTACATGATCCACCTATTGTTTAATATATTATTTCAAATATTGTGTCCATTTCAAGAAGGTTATTAGCTTTGATATTTTTGGTTTTAAATGAACATTGCAAGAATTGACACGTAATTTGCAAGGCAATTTGAAGTAACATGTAAGCAAATGCGCAATCGTCTTTCAATTCATAAATCAGTGCCATCTGTTGGTGAAAAGAAGGCATAACCCTAACAATACCTGTGATATGGCTTGTGTTTTTCAAAGTTCTGGCCAAAAAGGGGCTTAAAACAGTGTATTACGTTTAGGAAAGGTTTCTCTTTTTGGATTCAATTTTCACATTGTTAGGACCTCGTCTTTGTTATACAACAAATTATAAAATATAAAAACTTTTTAAAAATTACAAAATGTAATATTCAGAATTGTATGGTTTTGTACAATTTCAGGTGTGTTGTATTGTAATTAAAAACTATTTGTTAAAAAGAGAACTGGGAGAGAAAGAGAGAGATTTGCTCCCAAAACAAAACACTAAGTGAAGAGGAATTTGCCCACGACACAGTCATAGTTTAAACAATTGGTATAAACACCCCCCCCCCCCATTTCAGCCTTGAGTTAACAAGAGAAGAAATTCAGAAAGTGCTTTTTGTTTAAGCTCTTTTTGAATCAGACATTGGTTGCATCGAGAGCTTGATCTTGAATCTCCAGCAAATTCTTCAGAGCTATTGGAGATGCGTGACTCATCTTCTCAATCACAGATGGTTCTTCACATCTAAAGAGGTCCTCGACAATATTTACTTACGCTTCAATGATCTTCTACAAGCCACCTCACTTAAATAAGATGTTTGTACAGCACTGCGCCAGGATTGCAAAAATCAACTAGATTTAAGATCATTTCTCCTGAACAAAAACATCTGTGAGACGAACACACTGCATGCATGGTGAGAAAAACACTTGTGACAACAGCTTTAATTATGTTTGCTAAGAGCTCTTCTGTTTTCAAGAGCACTCTTTGAAATGGGTCATTGAAAACATGAAATTGTCTCGCTCTGATGCTTTCCCATCAAAAGTATGACCAAAAATTGTTTGCAAATTGCTTTTACTTAAAAAATAAAAAAAGAACCATTATTAACACTACATTAAAAAAATGGAAATTTCAGAAAGAGGTGTTTTCTTACTATTATGATTTTCTTGAAATACTCAATATATTAATTCAAGTATAAATCAGTGTAGAAATGAATTCTACTATAAACTGATTTAGTTGTTTATACATCTATAGATTTGCTACAGTACCTTTAAAGGCACAGCTGACTGTGACCTCCCACAAACACCACACCCACTACGGAGATGAATTCACGTTACGATCAATTTTTTATATAGTTAAGACAAACGCAAAAATTAGGGTTGTTTTCAGCAAACATAAGCTGTGTCCCAAACCAGGTTCTGCGTGCTTCGAAGAGGATTTCAAGGCCTTAGAAGTCTCTGCATGCCCCATGCACAATGGCACAAAAAGTGCTTGGAACAGTGTAAAAGGTTTGGCTGTTTTTTGTTGTTGTTAATAAATTGAATTTTAGTTTTAAAACAAAATCTGTTCGTTCTCATTTTTGTACATTTTTGCAGTAAAATAATTACAAAATTTACAACACTGAATTGTAATTTGTGTACATTTTTTTGTTTGTTGTGTAATTATTGTGAAAAGTAATGCAAAAAGAAGCTGGGGTGAATTAAAAAAAACTGCACTGCTCCCCAAAAAAACGGTTTTAAAAATAAATTGTAAACTATTTAAAAAAAATGCACTATAAGGCCCTGAAATGTTGAGGGTTAAATGCAGCCTTGAATACAGAAGATGCATCGCTACCATCCTTGTACCATCCAATGTAACAGGTTTTTATCTACGGACAGTAATTCCATTAGCATTTAAAAAAACATGATGTTAATAACGTGGTCAGAATAAGACTAAACCGTCCTATTTACCAATTCAGCCCTTCGAACGAACAGAACCTGGATTGGGACACAGCTGTTGTATTTAGAGTTTGGGTTTTCAATAAATGCTTGCTTTATCTTTGAAATTTTATGGAAATGAGATGTTAACTGCGTGGTTTCTTAGGATGTAGGGCTGGGCGATATGAAGCAAAAAATATATCTCGATTTACGATATATATCTCGATATCTTTACAGGATTTATAACCACCCCCCCCCACCCCCAAAAAAACCCTACTGCAAAAAAAAAAAAATACAAATGTCAAAGTCGTTTTTTATTGAAGCTCAGAGGTGCTTCTGCAAATTTTCTTTCAGAAATCCTTGTATACATATTGCCTTTTCTTTCAAAAATAAAACAACTAAAAAACAGGCAGTGAATAGGGACAAAGTGCTCCTGTAACATTTAGGATATAAACAAAAACAAAATCAAAATCAAAACAAAATCCCTGATAACATAAATAATAATTTAACTGTAAAATAATACACATTGCCTTCTTTTCATTCACAAATAAAACAACTTAAGCTCATCTTTGCAGGACCTCTGTTGTAAGTAACCTTTTCCAATTCAGCAGCAAGCCGCGCTCTCTCTGTAGTGTACAGTCGCGGGAGTTCCTGTCTCGAAAAGTAATGCCGACTCGGTAAACTGTATCTGACTGGGATCAAGTGTTTTTAGCATACGTTTAAAGCCACGTTGTTCAACGACGGATATGGGTGCCATGTCCACCGCTATGTGAAATGCCACGGACTCTGTGATGCTACACCACCTTGCGCTCTGTCTTTCATATTCTACACTCCGCGTTATAGAATTGTGGAGATTAGTTAAGCTTTGGTTGGCAGCAACTTTCACGGCATTCACGGCAGTAGACATCTGTCTGTTGTTCGTCTGACGACTTAAAACCAAAGTATTTCCATATAATGGAGCTGTTTTTTTTGCAACAAGTTCTGTAACCTCCGGGCTGGTTGCGGGCGCCGCCATGTTGAATGAGACGACAGGCAAGGGGAGGGGGACGGTAAACTTGACAGATTATAATCATTTCTTATGGTTGTACTGTCACAACATATTGGTGTTGCTAAAAAAAGATTATACCTTTACAACAGGGGTGCTCACACTTTTTCAGCTTGAGAGCTACTTTTAAAATGACAGTCAAAGTGATCTACCCGCTACAAAAATGTAAAACATCAAACAAACAATTATTTTCAACTTTATTGAGAATTGACAAAACACACATAATAATTAATTATTTACATTTTTTGTAATAATAGTGAGTTTAATTTGATGACTTGCACTGAATTGAATCAGTAGAACAGTTGTGTGTGACCTGAATTTGGTGGTAATAGAGTGATTTTTATGGGAGCAATTGAGCTTTGATCCAAATAATCAAGAATAAAATGATGCTCTAATAAATATTTCAATATTTATTGAAACTGAGTCGTGCAGTACAATATACAGGTGAGGAGTGGTGTGTTGCTTGATTTTGGTTGTAATAGAGCAATTTAGAATGAAGTTATGAAGCATATTCTGGGTAAAACATATTTTGGATCTGATAATTTGCAGACGGTCCCTAAGCGATTCCATGTCAGCGGGTTGCTCATAGACAGTAATGTGTTTCTGTGAATGCCGAGGGAAACTTGTTTTGATAAAAAACGTTTTGTAGTTTGTCCGCTGCATAACACAGATTAAAAATAGGTATTATTTGTTTACTAAGAACATTCTGGTCTCGAGCTATTGATCAGAGAAAACCGAATCCGTGAATCTGCAGCTAACTTTACTGAACTGTGACGGGATGGATGATCGGCTGATATTGTTTCAATTTCACGCCGCAATCGACCAGCAGCACCTCATCGACGTAATGAGCACCGCTGCTATACAAGATTTAAATTGTAATATTTACCGTTCATGACCATCGTTTTTTACAATTAAAAAAATACATTGTAACCTTTGCAGTAAAAAAAAAAAAGTCAAATATACGGCTGCAGTCATTGAATTCATGGAAATGTACTGCAAATTATCCATAATGCAATCAGGTTTTTATAACATTTAAATTTCATGTCATTTCTATTAGAGATAATACTGTAATTTCTTCATTTTACAGTAAACTGTTTTCATATCTTTTTAAATGCTGAATTTAAAGTCATCCTCTGTAGAATGCGTTACGTTTTTTAAAACTGTAAATTCTACAGTTATTATATGTTTTGTTCACAAGTTTTTTGTGTAGCATTTATCCAGTATTTTGCTGTTAAACTGCCATATTTTTACAGTGTGTAAGGTGCGTGTGTTGTTTTAAAGCACAAACTTTTATGAGAGCAATACTTGAGTGATTCCAGTTCATGAGAACACTGTTTTTCCGCCAAACATTACCTTGAGATAACTCTTCCACTATTTTTTTTTCTTTTTTGCAATTATGGTTTGGTTTTCTCTCACTGATTACAGCTTTTACATTTTTGATACGCACCAGATCTATTTGCAGCTATTTCCATCCTTTCTTTATATTCTGCTCTGAAATCTGTGACGTTAGTTCCAAATGGCTGAGCAATGATCATTCATTTCCCTCCTCGGTCTTTCTCTGGTTAGTGAAGAGATTTAATATCGTAGGTGGGGAAAACATGAATTATTAAAAGTCAATTATTTAAAAGAGTTTCTGGGGGAGCTGCGGTTCAACCGGCTGCTCTTGATCAATTATAAACACAATCTTCTACTTTATAAGCATTTCCCGAGCTGCAGGACGCTTGCTATATTAATGAACAAAGTTGATTTTGCACGATGAAATAACTATCCAATTACACATTTGCAATAATATAGACTTTATTAAAAATATGAATATTTATTTTGATTTCAGAGTTGGTCAATCTGAAGGATTTTGTAGCATCAAAGAAAGGTGGAAATTTATTGATGGAAATCGATCATTCTAAAAAAAAAAAAAAAAGAATATTAAAAAAATAATATTACTTTCCTCAAAATACTTTTAGTCACTGGTTTCATTCCTTGAAATAAAATGTATTCTTTGGATAAATGCACATAAATTTAATTTACAAAGAGTTCATGCACAGGAACAAACCTACAGATATCTCATTTACATTTTTTGTGTATAAACTAAACATTTATAGCTCTTTTATAATTAGGCCAGTAGTGTTTTAGTTTCCGTATTTGTACCATATTTTTTTTATTATGTTGGCATGTAAAAGATTATTTTCTTTAGCTGAGCTAGAAACCAAAATGGTTGCTATGGAAAACAGTCGGGTTGCTATGGAGGGGTCAGTGACATAATATAATGTTCCCATGCCCCACATCTGAATATTTACTAGAGATGTTCCGATACCACTTTTCCCCTCCCAATACCGATCCTGATACTCGTTAGCCTGCAGCACTGCACTTTGAAGAGTAAAAGGTGGCGGCGTCACTGTGTCCAGCTCCAGATTGCACGTCCTTTAGTTTACATGAAATGTGTTCACACACTGTCTCATAAAGCTTAGGAAGCGCTGTTTCGGAGATATATTTGCGACCACTCAAACTGTACCGGGGCTCCAAATGTTCAATTAAAAGACGAAAGCCCATGTTTCGACCCCTGACAGTGGCTGGTCATCCAGTACAATAAACTCGATAATCCTGTCGGTTATCTTTATTGCTCGTTGGCTGTCTTGTGAAAACTTTTCTCTTTGTTTGAATGAAGCTTTAAATGTTTGTTGCGTCTGGCGCGGCTTGTCCTTCTCTTTGGTTGCTTGTGGAAACACGACACAACTTCCTGTGTTTACATTCTGAGCAGCGAAGAAGAATTGATTTCCACTTTGCAGCGATAAGCGAAGCTAGCGGGCATAACTAGGTTCTGTTTATGAAAATGGTATCGGATCGGTACGTGGACTCAAATACTCGCCGATACCGATGCCAGATTTTTTTGTGTTATCGGCAGCATTTTCGATACTGGTATCGGAATCGGAACTACTCTAATATTTACCAAAGCTGAGATCTTCAAACAGACCACACCTGTGGAGGTTACCAATCTGTGCATGAACTGTGCATAAGTTTTAGACCCCCGGTCTCTAGAGCCGTTGACTTACAAGAACCATAAAAAAATGGGAAAGTGCAACAAAAATCTTCATAATGAAACAGAGAGAAATGAGTGTTTGTTTATGCAACTTGTAGTAGCATTTTTTTTTTCCACTGAAGGCTACCTAGCAACCAAAATGTTAACCCTAGCAACTAAATTTTATGAACTCATTCTCAGTTTTAGTAAGTCGGGGTTAGGCTTAAATAACTTGTAGTGACAAAGGGAATATTATCTTATCCTTAAGAGAATGTGGCATGGTTGTTGGTGCCAGCCGGGCAGCTCTGACTATTTCAGAAACTGCTGATCTATTGGGATTTTTACGCACATATTGAGAAAGCGGCAATTCTGTGGGCACCAGAGGTCAGAGGAGAATGGCTAGACTGGGTCGAGCTGATAGAAGGGCAACAGTAACTGAGATGACCACTCATTACAATCAAGAAGGTCTGACCTGTTACAATCGAGGTCTCATCTCTGAACACACAACACCGTGAACCGTGACGCGGATGAGCTACAGCGGCAGAAAAATCACACCAGGTGTCACTGCAGGCAATAAACAGGAAACTGAGGCTGCAATTTGCACAGGTTCTGCCACATTGCATCAACTGCCTGGTTTTGGAGGGTAGGGTCAGAATTTGACACCAACAACATGAAATGTTGTTGCATGGTGGTGGGGGTGTAATAGTGTGGGGGATTTTTTCTTGGCATAGTTTGGCATAAAGCCCAGTTAGTCTCAGATGGAATGAGTTCACTGCACCTTTGGGATGTGGTGGAAAGGGAGATTGGCATCATCATGCTCCTGACAAATCTGCAGCAACTCTATAATGCGGTCATGTGACTACAGACCAAACTCTGTGAGAAATGTTTCCAGTAGCTTGTTGAATCTATGGTATGAAGCATCAAAGCTATTCTGAAGGTAAAAGGGGGTTCAACCTGGTACTAGCAAGGTGTACCAAATAAAGTGGCCAGTTCCTATTTTAATACATCAAACAGAATGGCATTTAAGATCTAAACTTGACGTGATAATTTCTAGATTCTTTTGAAAGTAGAATATTATGCAAGCATCGTCTCAGCAGTAACGAATCCTGACATCCTAGACGAATATATGCAAAGCTACGAAAGCATGGTTTTGGCATTCATCTGGGTAGTGCAGGTGTAATCAAAGCGGTTTGACAGACAGGGATCATATGTTTATGCGTGTCTCCATGGAGTTGCTTTCCTCGGGGGTCACTGATGGACCGACGCTCTCAGGATCAATCTCAGCTCCGCTAATAAGGAGTTTAATGCGAGGAGGCAGTGTGGAGAATAGAGTCACCCGTCAGACTGACATGGCGATGAACACCCATGACTCCCATCTGTCTGCGTCTGTTCACTGACAGATCAATACATAACTCATCTGAATCAAGTGCCCTGCCGCGACCGCAGTTCCATGGATCAAACATGGGCTTTAGGAGCAAAAAAGATTAAACTTCAGCTAGTAGAGCTTTCCTTTGTCTTTCTGAATATGTCTCGCTGTGAAAATATGAGAGTTTACTTTAGTTTAGGAACTATAAACTAATTCAAATGTGTGAACATTGATAAATATTACATTTTTATCATTCATTTTTTTGCAATTAATCAATCATTGCGCACTTGACCAAATCATTTAAAAAAAAAGGCTGAATTAAATTTTGTGTTTTTACTTATGGAATTAGTCAGCTTAATCTAAAAAAATTAGATTTTTTCGTTAAGTTCTTACCGAACTAATATTTAAAAAAAAAAAAAAAACATTTTTAATTAATTTAGAAATGCAAAATTTTGAAAGCCATACAGGAAGAAAAAGACTCAGACGTATTGTCCACTGTGGATTTATCACAAACAAATGACACCAGGGCTCTGTGGGGGCCATGCAATCACTTTTTGTTCATGCTTTCCTTTAAATAATTCTTAATGACTTTGGGTCTGAGTTTTGGGCCATTATCCTGCTGCAGAAGAAATTTGGGGCCAATCATACACCTCCATGATGATGTTGCAGGGTGGATAAGCATCTGCCTGTATTTCGTATCATTAATCCTGAACTTGCAGCCCCAAACATTCAACGAACCTCCATCATGCTTCACTGTTGCCCGGAGATATCCATTGCTGCTCCTTTCTTCTATAGCCAATATTTCCCTATATGCACCTGCTAAGATCTGAGTTGATCTTGTTCCCAGATTTGGCTGTTCCTCACACAGTATTAAGCCTACTACACAGCTGTTTCTGTTTCAGTTCACGACTGGGTTTCAACCTGTTTGGTGATTGTTAGCATTTTTTTTTATGATTGGTTGTTCACAGACCTTTTTGCAAATGTACCTTATTTATACATAACTAAAATAGAGAATCGTCATCTATTTAACTGCCAAGTAACTGCATCAGAAGGATGATGGACAAGCCTCATGGACGAAAAAATCTATTCTAGCAACACTCCAGATCTTAAACCTATAAAAAAATCTTTGGAGGGAGCTGAAGGTTTGAGTTATGAGAGGATCTGAAAAGAGAAATGGAACAAAAAACCCTGTGAAATGTGCAATCCTGGCGCCAACTACCAAAATTTTCTGAGCTCTTATTGGCAACATGGGTTAACACCAAGTACATGTTATGTGAAGGGGTCAAATACTTATTTCACTCATATATCAGTTTTTAACCTTTGTCAAATGCTCCTTTCTGGACGAAATAGAAATATAATGTTTGGATTATATTGTTGTAAAATGTTCAATCAGAATTTACATATAGGGAGACATTTTCAAAACAGTGAATGTGAAAAGAGTTATACGTTACAGATGATTGCATTATATCTAAAAAACACAATAAGTTACATCTTCTAAAGATCACATCATTTAAATGAAGGAGTATTTTAGGAACAGATCGAATGAAACATTCAGTTTCAATCAGGGGGGGGGGGGGGTGTTTCTTTCTGGGTGGAGTATCTTCTTTGGTTTGCATTGAGTTTTACTCCAGATAAACATGTCGCCTTCCACACTCTAAAAGGTGATCTGAAAGCCTCTCATGAGTTACCAGCTATTGACTAGCAACCAGTCCAGAATGCACCAGCAGAGCCTTGTGATCCTAACCAGGAATGACAGGATAAAGAAAAAGAATGGATTAAAATAAGGAAGTGCTGTTTTAGCAATTTAACATTTGTAGACAGTAGATTGTGACTTGTTAAACTTTCAAGAAGTTATCCCGACGTGATCCAAGCTAAAACTATTTTCGTAATTCCTTTCCCTTTTTCAGACGAATTCCTGCAGCTTTTCAGGACCCACGTAATTACGAAACGGCATGGTTTTTATTTCTGAATCTCAAATTAATTTGTTCCACCGCATGACTTTTTGGATGGATTGCTATTAAAAAGGAACTGAAACAAAGAAAACCTGATCCGCAGCCAAAACTCATTTAAAAAGAACATTTGACCTGTTTTGGCTGCTCATTGTAAATAAAGCCAATTGAATGCATTTAAATTATTTAGTAGTTATATAACAATTTTATGAATGCAAAACTAAAATAAAAATAACAGTTGTGTGGGACAAAAGCCTGGAACACAAATCTCCGGGACTGATTCTGCAATGTCATTTTTCATATAGATATGTCATTTTCTTTTAATTACTGCACTAAATTCTTCATCAGTGAAACTCAGAAAACACCTGATCCCCTTTTGCCTCTATTTCCGCCATTTGGGAAAACCTCCATGTTCTGCTTCCACTGTGGTGATACGTTTATAATCAGAGACTCTTTAAACGATATTGCTATTATAGACAGAAATTCACATTTGCTAATAAATATGCATACGATTTGTAATCGATCAGTTATAGACTATGTAAAGTGTGCCATTTAGCAGCTGTCATCCACAGCTGCCAGCGTAAATGGCAACAAGGACCTGATTTAGTTAAATTCAAAACACTGCCACTTCATTTGCATATCCAATATCGCAAACTAAAGAATAATACAGCATTTGTAATTACAAACTAAATGTTTGTGAGAAAACAGTTGTGATGACTCATGAATTATCAATTATGTTGGTATGCGTAAAAATAATAATAATAAAAAAATAAAATATATATATATATATGTATATATATATTATGTAAATTAATATTTTTGTAATAATTCGTCTTTGTTTTCACTGACTTGTCATGGAATTACAGGAAAATTATTTCTGTCACTTTAAATAACACTTTCCGAGTGTTTGATTAAAAGATCATCAAAATGCCCTTAATCACACAGTACTGTGTTTTACTGTATAAACACAGGACAGAGATTAACTCACCTGCGCTTTTCATTCTCTATCTCTCTCTCCCTCTATTTATCCTTCTGTCTCTCCCTCCCCATATACATGTTTTTATCTTTCTCCCTCTCTGTAGTTTCAAGCAGTAGATACAATGAAGTTAGTTGGTGCAAGAGTAGAGGATACTGAGTAGTGGTGTAACGGTACGCTAAAATCGTATTCGGTTCGGTACAGTGTCTTGGAGAGTTCGGTTCGGTTCATTCGGTTCGGTACAAAACAATAAGAACTTACATAATCTTTATTTTGAAAAGCTGCCAATACACAATAGAATTCTTGGATAAAATAAATAAAAGTGACACATTTGGGTGATATTTTAAATAAATTGCACTCTTTATAAAGAAAAACACATTTTTTTAAATAAAAAATGAAATACTGCAACTAGTTAGGACCTTAAAACAAGCTTCAGCTTGTATATCAACAAAACTAACTTTTTAAGTTTTAGGCTAAAAAGATTAACCTATCCACATTTTCTGAAGAGAGCACAGATCTGGTTGCAGTGACAATATCTCCAGCAGTAGAAAATGTTAGATGTGTTGCCTGCCCGATCTCTGTGGAACAATGTCGGCATACAACTTTAAATTTATCCACTCGTCTATCCCCGCCATGTATTTTAACAGAGAAGCCAAAGTGTTCTCAAACAGGAGACCGTAGTGAGGTGGGAGGGTCTTCAAGCTCTGGCTTCTCTTTCGCTGTTGCCATGATGCCATTTTCTTACTCGTGCTCTGCTACTCGTGGCGTGCAGCTCTACTGTGCGTCACTCAATAGCGTCCGTGCGGAAACTCGCCTAGGAACAATGTTCCGCTGCGCTTAATATCGCGCTAATAATAAATTTATATTATTTAATAAAAATACAGAATACCGAAACGGTACGCAAGTGTACCGAACCGAACAGGCCGTACCGAAACGGTTCAATACCTACTGTGAACCGTTACACCCCAAGTAAATACTGTAGAAAAATAAACCAAAAATGCTAGCTCTTGGTTGATACTTTTATGTATTTATACAAATGTATTTTTTTAAGGTTTGCCGGTCGCCCAGGTGACTATGTGTACGTCTTCAATGACTACCGTATGGAAGAGGCAAGCTTCAAATTTATCTTCAATTTATTGATAAACAGATGTGCTCCAGGATCTCTGCTGCACCCCATTCTGCAGCTGATGTCGTAGAGCCAGCTCTTCTAGCCATTAATCAGCATCTTTTCCTCAGTGTTTTCTCATTCAGAACACTCATATCGGCATCGCTCCAGCTAATTACCCGTTGAAGAAATTATTGGTTCAGATTAAACATCTTAAAACATCAGATGAAAAGGGCTGATGATGCATGTGAAAATTGTTCTGGTGTAGAAAACCCTTAATGCTCATATTTGCTGCTTCTTCTTCTTCTCCCAGTGTGCTCCTGGAGGCTGTTTGATTGAGCTCTGTATCCAGCTGAGTATCATCATGCTGGGGAAGCAACTTATTCAGAATAATATCTTCGAGATTGGTATTCCGTAAGTTCCCACTCATCTTCATGGATCTCAAAAAACATTACCTTTATAATTGAAATTAGGGATGCACCGAAATTTTCGGCCGAAATAGCATCATCAGCTAAAATAAAATAAAAAAGCCGAAATTGTCGTCACGCCTCTCCCATCCTCCCATATCATTCATGCTGTCATCAAACACAGAGTATGTTGGCGGCTTGGAAGAGCTTCAAAGTTTCAGATAAAGACAGCAAAGCTGCAATATTTTTGCACTATTTTCTTGTGTTTGCGCTCTGTTGTTTGGTGCTTTAATTAAAATTGAAGTATAAAAGCAGCTAGCATTTTTTTTTGCTTTGTTCTGTTAGAAAGAAATTTTGTTTAGTTTTGCTATTGTTTAACAGCCTTGTTACAGTTATTTATTATCAATAAAAGTTTGATTGCTTAGTTAATTTGTTGTTTTTTTTTAATGCAAACAAAAATAAAATATTTTAAAAATGTTTTTTAATGAAGCCATCTTCAGTTTTGGTATCGGTTTTTGGCCAAGTGCATCCAAACTTTTCGGTTTCATTTTTGGCCCAGAATTTGAATTTCGGTGCATCCCTAAGAGAAGTAACACCAAAGAGAAGTAATGAGTCAAGAGTCACGCAAAAGTAATAAATTAAAAAATTTTTCAGTCATTGTAGCATTGTGCTAGCAACACAAAGGGTGATTGTCCAAACCTCAGGGTCAGGCAAAATGTGTTAATTCCCTGACAAGTAAGTCACTTTGGACAAAAGCTTAGATTTATTTTGAAATTGGTAAGCGACATATTGATCTGAGGCCATTTTTAAAACAGTGTTTTCTGCACGGTTATGCTGTACATACATACTGGGGCCGTGTATGGGGAAACTGGAGTATTTTTTGTCTGGGGGTGGAGTTGCTGCGGAGTTGTTGTCGTCATGCTGTGTCACTGCTGTGTTGAGAGCACCCAGAGTAATGGTTGCCAAAGCGAGGACTATGTTGCGTTTTATTCCACGATTCTTGCTATTGTGGCTATTGTGAGTTTCCCATTTGATTGATTTTTCCTCACGCAGTGTTAAATTATTTTTGTGTCACCATGAATCGACTGCCACCTTTAGGTTTGGTAGAGTCATTACAGCATTTCAGAGGCGTTTGAGTGTCCGTGTGGATGCACTTTTTTTTCTACACGGTGTGAAAAAAAAAGGGTTTGTGTGCACATGGCCTGAGTCAGGATGTTTGTTCTGGATCACATGAGCAGTCTTTACTGCTTTAGGCCCTCCCTCTCATTAGTGTTTTGAGAGACTCGCGATACGAGGACCCCGTCCTCTCGATACGGGAGAAGACACGGGAGAAGGAGCATTGGATTTGTCAGAGAGATGGACAGATATGAATGAGATCATATTCCCTAGAACCTTCACCATATAGTACAGGTCAGGACTGCAAGCTTCTGGTTAGGTCTTCAAAGTCAAACAGGCTGGACCAAAGGCAACCCACGTGATTTCAGCCATTTGTCTCCAATTTCTGAAAACCTATTTGTGACTTGAAATCGGGACTATCATCACGCATTTGAGGAAGAATATGAATTATAAAGTGTAGAAGGCCTGAAACTCAGCCTTGAGGTATATCTATATTTTTGGTGGACAAACATAAATATAATTTGATGAGTAGGATTAGTTTTAACTGGCCCAGCCTTTCAATAGACTGTAGTCAGTGAAGATTCTTGATTGGTCAGATTCCAGTCTCTCAGAAGCTTTGCGTGACATCGTTAATGAACATGATAAAATGCAAATGTATCTGAAGGGTGTCTGTGTAATGTCTGTGCTTGTAGCACATATAATCTCAGACAGTTGCCCTTTATACTTGCATACTGTCTAATATGTTTGGAATGTGTGCATTTCTTTTCATCATTACAAACGATTGCGAAAATCTGGGGCACAATCTCTCCTGGGTGTCCAAGTGGACCTCTGCGTCTTTCTGTTGTTAAAGACAAACTTTCTAACCTATTTTTCTGCAAGAACATCTGTCTGTTCGGTCTGTTTATTTGGACTCTTTGGTATCCACATCTTGTGTGCACTTTCACAAGACACAGAGTAGGTTGCGACTTATAAACGTGAACTCTTTCATTTATTATTTACCTTCTGACTCAGACCCATGCATTTCAGAGCAAAATGACTCATGCAACTCACTCAAAAGCAAGTTTTCAAAAGCCCTCCTGCTTTCTCTTCCCTGCGGCCTGACTTAAATCTCTCAAAGCATGCAACCCCAAAATGCCTTTATGAGCTACAAGAGAAGTTGATTGACAGGTACTCCAGATCAGTAGTCATCTGCTTTTCCGCTCTTGTTATGCTTGGAGATACTTTGGCTGTAAGCCGTGTATGGGCATGCAAAAAACTGTGCAGTGCACCAACAAGTCTAAAAATTGTAATTGCATTTAAAGTGCAGTATTATGCATTTTTAAAGGTTAAATATACTGCCTCGGAGATCTCGTTTGAAAACTACGAGCATGGGAATAGATGAAACCTATGATACCTGGATCCACCCCAGCTTGCCAAATCAAGTACTGTCTTTCAGAACAGCATTTACAGTGAGGCAATACTCTTGAAACTAAGCTCATTTGATGTGCCACCCGAACCCTGGTCACTGGCGCACTTCTCATATGTGTTCCTCTACCAATGGGAACATGACGTGACTTACACCTGAATGCAGATCCCCAATTGGCCAGCTGCTGGGCCAAGATGTAGAAGATGCAATTCCCTCTGACCAATTTACTTCTGCCCCATGGCAAATCAAAGCCAAATTTGTAGCAAAGACACAGACCCCCAGATGTAGTCTTAAATACCCCCCCCCCCCATAGCATCCACGCAGACCACCAGTCTGTGATTGGCCGTTTTGATAGCAGAGCATTTACTTTGAAGCATTATACATGACCCTGTATCTCTCCCACTGACATTACGAACATAGAAATTGGCCAAATCACTGAAGTTCAGAAAAGTAACCATCTCCGTGACTGGTCTTTCAGAAGTATGATATCTGGACCTGCCTAGTATAATGGGAATGTTGGGTATAGCTGGGAATACACCGTTTTTAACCTGTTATATCACAACAAAAAACTTCACACACTGCAAGTCTCGATGATCGTATGCGAACTGACTGCTCTATGACACTGTATCCAAAGCTACTGTCAAGAACCCGGATGTTGATCAAAATTGAGCAAATCTGAATGTAATTAATCAAGTTTTAAACAAGATGCATATTCAAAACAAGTGGATTTTGTCCAGAGAGTTGATCTCTTTTGGGGGAATGCACCAAAGGGGATTTTGATGCTTGTGTCTCTTGAGACTAACGTGACCCCTTCATGCAGAGACATGACCTACTTATCTAATCTGCACACTGACCTCCTGGTTCTCAAAAGAGCGTGTTTTTCTAAAATCAGCTATAATTGTCATTGAACACCAGTAAGGGGTTTGCGTGTGACTCAGGGCTCATTCCCATATGACTCCAACAGCTGGTAAACGGGAGCTTTATCACGAATGGAGGGAAGCACTTACTATACAAAGGCATGCATTAAAAAATAATGTGCTGGAAAAGCCTGTAGTTTTGGAGACTAAATAATGCAGCAGTTGCATGTGAAGGGTTTTATTGGGGCCATTTCTTCCACTAAATTTGCCCAATCCAACATGAGCTCCAAACATGCTTTTTATCTAAACACAATCGGTGCCTGTGAATTCCAAAACATCAAAAACAGCAATCAAGATTTCTGTGTGCCTTTGAAATTCTTGACCTTTTAATAAAAGGTTTGTTTTTCAGCACAGAGAAACTGGGAGTTTTTTATGCTGACCATCGAATGTAGAGAATCTTGTGATGTTCATTAGCTCTTTAAGGTGTTATAATCACCAGCCACTTTATTAGGTACACCATGTTAGTACCGAGTTGGACCTTCAGAATTGCTTTTATCCTTTGTGGCATAGAAACATTCCTCAGAGAGTTTGGTCAATATTGACATGATAACGTTTTATTTTAACAATTCTCCACTGACTTCTGGAATCAACAAGACATTTCTAGACACAGAACCACTCTCTGGTTATTTTTTTGACAATTGAGATGTGTGCATGAAAATGCCAGTATGTCAGCAGTTTCTGAAATCTGACACATCTGGCACCTACAACCATACCACATTGAAATTCACTTAAATCACTTTATTTTCCCATTCTGATGCTCAGTTTGAATTGCTGCAGATCGTCTTGACCCTGTTCTGCATTCCTAAATGCATGGAGTTGCTGCCATGTGATTGGCTAATTGGCTGAAATTTGCTTTAACAAGCAGCTTCACAAGTGTACTTAATAAAGTGGCCGGTGAGTGTGTCTTTCTCTTATCAATAAATGCAAAGTTGGACTAAATTTAATCAAATAAATAATTTTTTTTTTTCGTATCAATCAACATTTTTTCCATACACACATTTTATAACAAAAATGCTGAAATGTGGATTTGATCAAGACATCCAGACAAATATAACCAATATAATAGCGAGCAAGTGAAGAGTCTCTCGAATGCAGAGCATTCCACCAAAGTTGAGCTTTCAACGTCAGCTCCCATGCAGAGTTTGGAGAATGGAGCAATGCTCTGGACAAAGAAAGAGGCGCAAGAGATGCGACAGGCCTGATTGAGCTAGGTCATGAAGACACTTATGAAATACCGTAAGTACATTTTCAAATGAAACCTAAAACACACAGAGAGACAGTGAACTGTGGACAGAGTGGAATATTCTCTTTAAAAGTGAGCACACAGCATGGGCCAAACTGGAGTGGGCATTATTTTGTCGTCAACAATTTTTTTTCAGTCATTTCATGATTAAAGACATGCAAGCTATTCATGGAAATGTAACAAGGATAATTCGAAGGAGTAAAAAGTACATTTGATGAAAGTATAGCACTGGTTCAAAGATAGAATCTCCTTTTTAGAAACACTGACGAGCTAAATATGTTTCCGACGCACACAAGTTTTCGTTAACGAAAACGAAAGTGGACCAAAATGTTAATGAGTGGACGGTTACACATTCATAATGGCTGTAATCATCATTTAAAATATAATGTATCCACCGGCGCTTGTTATCCTTGTCTGGTCGCGTCCACCACCGGACACACTGCGCACACATTGCTAACACTAACTGTGGTAATAACACACACGCAGCTAATAGAGCATAGACTGCAACGGGCGTTTACTAATAAAGGTCTGGAGTTATGTGCTTACCTCTGAAACAATGTGGTGATTATCTATTGTATTAACACTTGATTTTGCCCATGTTAATCCTTACTGGTTCATATATACATATATGTGTGTGTGTGTGTGTGCGTGCGTGCGGGTGTGCGTGTGTGTGTGTGTGTGTGCACGTGTGTCATTGTATTTTATTATGAAAAAAATTATGACATATGGTGTACTAAAATTATGACATTTTTAAATGACTAAAATGTGACTAAAACTAAAACCCAGTTGGCTGCCAACAACAACACTGGGGGTAGCATACAGACGATTATACGTGATACAGGAGTCTGAAATCCAGATATGAAGCACATTTTGGTGAGTTACAGTTGGAAAACGAGACTTGCACGCCATTGAAATGGAAGCTACTGGAGAACCCATACCAAAAGCTCAAAAAGAGGAAATTCACTTTTAAAAGTGAAAATGATAAAGTTGAAGAAGTGTCTATGAGGGTTTTTTTGACAGAAAGAGAGATCTGTGAGCAGTAGTGCTGGTATGTAAATAAAGGATGCATGAGAGCCTTTAGTCACATGCTTTTCCTCAGCACGAACGCAATCCTTGACTCACTATGAAGTCCATTAGGCAGTGATGATAAGTCTATGGCATTCACGTTCTACCTGTCTCTCATCCCCCTCTCCAGAAAGCTGAAAAAGTTGTGCCGCACACTCAAAGATAAAGAGCGAGAGCCCAAGGAGACAGTGGAGCAGCAGGGGCGCCGGCAACAGTGGCACCTGGACTATGACCTGGATCCTTTTGATGGGCTCACACCTGAATACATGGAGATGAGTGAGTGTCCCAAAGAGCATTGAGATAAACCGTGAAAATAAACGCTCTTTATTTGCCCATTGGTTTGACCTTTATCTTGATCCACAATTAAAAATCTATTATTGCTAAACAACCAGAAGGAATATTCCTCATTTACATCTGGTCTCGAAACCTCAGTTATCAGCCTCAAAACCACGAATGAGCTGCATTTGTTTCCCAGCTGTGTTTACACTGTGGAAAACAGATACGTTTGCTAGCGTGATACACAAGTGACAGTGTTTATAGAAGTAGATGTGAAGGCCTGTGCAAAAGATCTGACAGCCTAATGGGTAAACAAAAAACTTCAATTACCATTATTCATCCACCGTTTGTACAAACAAAACCAAGTTGTGTGCACGGGGAATACACCAGTGTGTCCTAGGAAAATATTGTGGTGAAGTTGTAGACTTCTGGTCAGGCCATAATGGTTCCCTCGGTTCAACAACGAGACTTGTTAGGCGAGTCCAGTAGCCCAAGGATGAGGTACACAGCCTCAGAAACTAAAAAGGGAACAAGCTGCGCATGGAATGCTATTTGGTGAGCATGGAATGCCTACTAGGCAAGCTGTCCTAGAGCCAGGAAGTGACTTTAGCCCGGAGATCTCTTTGTGGGAAAAGTGGGGTGCTTTTTTTGCAATTGTCAACAGACAGAAGCTCACTAGAGCTATCAATTGCTAAAAATATAAAGCCAGCGGAAGCCAGATAGAGATAAGTGCCTGAAGCCAAGCTCCTCCCAAAGTTTGTTATCAAAATGCCATATAGTTTTCTGTTTAACAGATCAAACACTGAAGAGGTTTCAGATAAAAAAGATAGCTAGTATATAATTTAAATGGGTATAATAACCCTTATTATAATATTAACCCTGCCCTGCATTGGACTGGCGACCTGTCCAGGGTGTACCCCTACCTCTCGCCCAAAGTGTGCTGGAGATAGGCACCGGCAGACCCCCGTGACCCCAAAAATAGAATAATTGGGTTGGAAAATGAATGAATGAATGAATAAAATTAACCCTTAGAATTGTGCAACCTTTTTGAGAGTTTTTACTACATTATAATTTGTTTTTGTTTTGTTTTGTTTTTTTTACTGCAAAAATCTCAAAAATTTGAAAATAAACAGTTTTTTTTTATTTTGTAACAAAAATCAAAAGTGTTGAGAGAAAATAAAAATTAATAAATCCCCCCAAAAATCAAGACAAGGTCAAAACCATGTGTAAATTGTATCAAAAAACTACACTGTTCCAAGCACATCTTGTTCCATTTTGCTTTTTTATGCCAGAACTATGAAAAATACAAGCCATATCACAGGTCTTGTACTTCAAAGGGTTATCCCTTAGTTTTGCCGCTAGATGGCACTAATAGTCCCAATTTGGGGTGTCTTAAAAAATATATATATCCTAGATTTTCTCACAGTTGAATTACCTTGCAAAATATGTGTCATGGCTATTGTAATATTCGTTTTAATAAAACAAAATATCAAAATAATAACCTTTTTGAAACCTACATGTTAGATTTTAAATCAGAATTAAACAATAGGTGTGTTGCGTCATTCCTACTTACTTTATAACAGCCGCTGTGATTAGTACATGCAGAGGTGTCGAGAGGCTTCTTTGAGTTAAAATGTGGAAAACAATATAATCAGAGCTTAGTAAAGAAATAAAAGTATGCCTAGTTTCAGGGGCAGCTGCTCCAAATTCATGAACTGGTAAACTTTGTTTTAGGAACAAACATCAATTTAATTGTAATTATCTCATTGGTTATAATTTCAGACAGACATACATAATAGGGAGTAATAGGGAGACTGGTTCTATTGTAAGTTTCATGGAGCTTATCTCATGTTTATTTTCCATTTGCCACATCTGCACCCTATTTCATGTGAAACCAACTAGGTTTAAGGCTGGTTTATACTTCCGGGTTAAAGTTGCCGTGAAGCAGATGCTGTAGCCGTAGTGTTTTGTCTAGCAGTGAGACGTCCTAAGAGTGCGGTCCCACCTCTGGTTCGTTCAGTTTGGTCTGGACCAAGAGGAACAGCTGATACAATGTTGCAATGTTTAGCTCTCATTCACACCACACTGATTGCTCTGGTCCGCATGAGTAGAAAATACAGCCATGTGACATGTCATACGGGCCACTCACTGGTCACAATGAGTGAACTTTAATCTAATTACCCTTTTGAATGTATTCTAAAAAATGTTGCACATAGCTAAAATTTAGCATCAAAGATGTGCATCAGGTTACAAATAGAGGTGTGTCCTTAAACAGAGACTGTGCTGTAGGCACCGTGCTGTGCCAACGTAGAAGTACTAGAAAATTCTTCAGTTCCCTGTAAAATTCCTGCCCTGATTATCAATCCAGTATTCTTTGTTTAGTTCCTTGACATTCTACATAACAGCCCTGTGCATGAGCAAACATGTACTTAAGTGTTTCCTCGTGGTGTGTGAATCCTATAATCTTCTGCCAAGTAAAACAGGTTTGAATTCTCAGAAGTAACGTGAAAGACACATTCACATCATAAATGAGAAAAAGAGTGAGTTGAACTTTAGAACCCTCAGGAATCACTGAGGGGTGAGAAGGAGACCCTCATACTGGGAACGATACTCTCACAGAGGGCTTGCCATATTAGATCCAGCTCTGAGGATGTTTGTGGAGGAAACCCTGCAGCCACATCCCTCTTGGAGACATTGTTTGCCTGTTGCATCATGGAAGAAAAGTCAAGGAAGCAGTTTCCCACAAGGCTTGAGTTGCATGGCTTAGTGATTGACAGATGATCAGCTTTGAGGATCAGGTTTACTGACAATTGATAATGATGTATTGGAAAGAGATTGTCCTAAAGAGGAGACACTGTGTGGTGAATGACCAAGTTTAGTTTCTCAGAAAGTCTAGGTCTACATCTTATTAGCCAGCATTTTACCACAAACACAAATATATAATAATTTACAATGAAATATTTTTATGAAATCATGTTACAATTATTCACATAATCACTTTAAATTGTAATACACTTTGATTTTATTCATATATTGGTTCTATTTACACTCTACAAATCAAAGGAATCAAAAGGCTCAAAAAGTTTTGTGACGTTATTATTATAAAAACATTATAATCCGGCCCAGACACAATGTGCTTTTTTGATGATTTTATTATTAAATAGTGGTGAAATGCTATTATTTTGTGTTTTTGATTTTCAGTAACTTTTAAATTGTATTTGCTGTAGCATTGCATGCTTTGATTTGTGTTGTATCCTAATGGGTCACCGTATATAATTCTACTGGATGGTTATAAACCGATATGAGTGCACAAATGCTGAAAACATAAAAAATGTTCAGAAAAAAATATGTTTTTATCTTTTATTTAAGATTTACTTTAAAATAAGGCTATTTCTAAACCGCTCATCTATTCTCTGTTGTTTTGTACTGTACCATTTATGATTCATATCTCCAGAAAGTAAATTTGCACTAAATTACAAAACAAACTATTAAAAACAAAATGAAACAATATCCATTTTACCATTTCCTCAGCGAAACATCAGTGATTTTTTTTTTTATTTTCTTAATAGTTACCGTATCTAAGGGGAATGAAACGATTGCAAAAACAATTCCTGAAATAAACCTTTGAAAAACAAAAATAAAAACAAACCAAAGATCATTGGGGTTACGGTGGAATTTTTAGATGTTTTTTTGTGGAATGTGGCAACCAAAACACTCAAAAAATCTCTCTCTCTTTTAAAAAATTTGGAAAACACAACTAAAATATTGTTTATTTTTTTTTAGTAAGAGATGTGTTAAGCCTCATAAATGATGAACCCTGTTGATGAAGTTGTGTTCTACTGATGTTATAACGGCACTACAAACGTTTGCCTCACTACAAGGTTTTATTTGCTTGGGGCTTTCTAATTTCTCTGTTTTCTGAGCTGGCAAATTCCATGTGACCTTGGAAATATGAAGTAAACATTTTTAAAACAATTAGAAGAGTTAACAAGTTTTTAATATATGGTTTATGACGCTATTGTGCGAATCACAAGGTGTGTGAAGGTTTTGAATAGTTATTTTTATTGTTAGCCAAGTAAAAAATGTTATTAAATTGATCAAAGATACTCATATTTTTACTCAAGCTGTAGCTGTGTACTAGGGGCAAACCCTGTTGGTGTTGGAGGAACTTAAATGCAGTGTTCAAACTAAACTGAATTTACAATAAAACTAAGAACAAAACAAGATACAAAACATAACTAATAGGAATAACTAAAGACTCAAGTAGCAATGGAAGCCATTACTAAAAAGCAGTGAACTTTCAACAATAACCCAAACCCATCGAAATGAAAGACGAGTCTAAATAGGTAAGAGTAGACAAGACAGAGTGGAAACCAGAGGGTCAGATCATCAGGCTAACGAGCAAGGAAATGCAGAGTACAAGAGGAAACCATTAGAGAACAAAAGAAAAGGGAAGCTGTGCCTTACACGGTGTCCTCACAAACATCCATTTGATCTCGAGAAATATGAAAATAGTCAAAGCTCAATCACTGACGCCTGAAAAGCATGTATTGGTCTTAAAACACAAGAAAATGTAGAATATGTCACAAACATATCCAAACATCTAATCTGTGTTTGTTTTCCTCTCTGCAGTAATTCAATTTGGTTTCGTGTCCCTCTTCGTGGCCTCGTTCCCCCTGGCTCCGCTGTTTGCTCTCTTAAATAACATCATTGAGATCCGCCTTGATGCCAAGAAGTTTGTCACCGAGCTTCGAAGACCAGACGCCATCCGGGCCAAAGACATCGGTAAAAATATTCACTAAATAACTTTAAAATGCTGTTAATGTTCTCCCTGATCTAAGCTGTGCTTTCTACTACAGGAATCTGGTACAACATCTTGAGTGGTTTGGGAAAGCTCTCAGTCATCATCAATGTGAGTTTCTACTGAGTTTGTACTGTGGATCATAAAGTTTAAGAGCTACTTTTGTACAAGGGTTCATACTTCCTTGAACTTCTGATAACCTCTTTGTCTGTGCTCACATTATCCATGCAAGAAATCAATCTATGTGTCTATTTCATCAAGAATGTTTCTCATTCCATGCTTTGCTTCATGCATGCCTCAATATTGAATGATAAACCCTGGGCAGATTTGTTTTAATAGATGTTCTATTCCCAATATGAGAGGAATACTCCAGTAATCCGTATGCTGCAGCAAGCCTTCAGCTTCTCTGTGAAATTTCATTAGATTTCCAGAAGCTGTGTTCCCTCCAGCTGTGATGTTCTTTTGGAAACAAAGCATTCAGTAGTCATGGCTCTATCCTGATTTATCTTTGACAGTTAAGAAACTAATTGCCAATTTATTACCAATAAAAGTATTAGGAGTGGAACTAAACCAAAGAAAGTTGGGTGCCTCTTTCATTTAACAAGAACGCCCAAGTGGGATGATTCAAATGCTACAGCAGTTTACTGTTTTACACGAGTTTACTAATTTGGACACAGTTCAACTGTTCTCAAAACTGTTGTTCAATCATTGATTCTCATTAGACCCAGAAGAATGTTAAATAAATAGAGTTCTAATATTTTCTTTATTATTTGACTCTCCTGTATTCTCAATAGGAGAAATGATATCCTACAGTCCTGAAATGAGTCTCTTGTCCTTCATGGTCCAAAACCTCTGTGTGTTCTAGTTAAAATAGATTAATACCAGGACTTAACAATCTATGCCAGTACCTGGGTACCCTTATGGGAATGCAAAAGCCTATTGGAGGTAAAAAGAGCAAAAAGGGTTTTGGTTCAAGAACCAGCCTCTGGTTGCACAAAAATAACTCTACACTGGTAAAATGCACACAGGTCCCTCGTTCAGTGCCAGTGTCTGACCATGAGAGCCTAATCGAGATCCCCATGGACGGATCTATAAAAGTTGAATACACTCGAAGGGTTTCTAGATAACACCCGCCTGTTAATCCAAATTCCAATGCTTCAGTTAGAAGTTTGTCGGTTCGGGTCGGTTTGTATTGGCCCTATGTCCAGTCATTTGGTTTTTTTTTTTATTGAAATATATTATATAATATGTATTTCATTGAAATATATAATGGCTCTTGGAAACTGGGAAACTTTTGGCAAAGTAAGGTTGTACAATAACATTACAGCTATGGAAATGTTTGGAAAAAAGGAAGATAATTTTTTGTACTGCAACCCAAAATACTAGTCCAATTAACATTTTCAAAAGGTTTAAACCTAAATCAGCTCTTGTTTTGTGATTTCAGGCCTTCGTCATCTCCTTCACGTCTGATTTTATCCCTCGCCTGGTTTATCAGTACATGTACAGTGAGACGGGAACCATGCACGGCTTCATCAACCACACGCTTTCTTACTTCAACGTCAGCAGCTTCAAACCAGGAACTGTGCCTTCCATCTCTGGCCTCGGCAAAGATATCTCTTTCTGCAGGTGGGAAATAGTGAATTCCTCATCCACAGTAAATGATCATTTTTTCGGAGCTGAACTCTTCTATTCAATGGCAATGGCCGCTGCACAGTTTAATACAGAGCACATCAGAGATAATAACGAAAAGTCATCCACAAAGCAGGTCCTTGTTATCTGAGTGAAATGAATGCGCCGGAGATAACGAGTGACTCCCCAATTTCCTTTCCATGAAACATTTATTGCTGAGCTGCACAGAAAGAGTAAATAGTATCATTTCAGTTACAATGATTTGGGTCTTTTAAATTGAACAAAAATGACGGAATGCAACAAGACGTGGGTGTCTATGCAGATGAAAATAAGTTAAAAAATTATTAAGAACAAATGATCTCACTTTGATTCAACAAAAATGCATTGTAACTCATTTGCAAAAATTTGGTGATTGTAATTTTTGGTAATCTATGGACCTGGTTTATAGCACTTAAGTGAGTTAAAATACAGATTGCTTGCTATGGCTTACATCTCGAAACAATACATTTATTATTTATTATACTACAATAGTATTCATGAGGTTCACTAAGGTAGCGTTCACAATTTTTTTGTGAAATTTAGCTGAAATCTTTTTTTATGAGTTTTATCTTCATTGTGTGGACAAATAATGCCTAATAAAAATGAGCTTTTCTGTTCAGGACGGTTCAAATTGGTACAGTTTTTTCCTGGTTCAGAATAGCTCGCATTCTAGACTTGTAAACCCCTCAGCTCACTGGTAACCAGTATATGAAGTACCCAGTGCATGAATAATGGCACAATTGTTCTGCAAAGGCATAATTTTCCTTCCAGTTAATGTCTGCAAATGGTCTTACACTATAGTGTGCCTTGGTCTTGATAAGCTTCTGTCTCTGCCGTGTTGTGGTCTTGGATATGGCATACATTACCAACAACACAACACTAAAAATATCGATGGAAATTGCATCTATTTCAATAATTTGTTTAAAAAAAAGATTTTTTTATTGGTTCATTACACACAAGGGGAAATATTTAAAATGTTCAACTTAAAAAAAATAAAATCAAATAAAATTTAAACTTAAATCATAAAAATAGATACAAAAATTCAGGTAAAAATGGGTTCAAATAAAATGTACATATTGCACAGTTAACCAACTCTCATTTTTATCCACACATGCAACTGTAAAAGAATCCACTACAGCGGCTTCAATCACTCTGAAGTGTGCAATCACAGAGCTGCTTGGAATATCACCGTTAACCTTCGCAACAGAGACGAGAGTCATGTCAGGAAAAGTGGCTTTATCAGAACCTGTCTGCTTCTCCTCCTCCAAGCATTGAGAGAGAGATTACAGGACATCAGCAAAGACAAGTGCCATCTGATGTCTGGCTTCCTTTTGTCTGTCTGATAGATGCAGAGCCAGCTTGTCAGGGGACTAAAATAGTGTCCGGGAAACCAATCAAGTCTGACTTTTACTGCACTGTGTTCTGGACTAGAATAACCAAACAAGGCCTTCATCCCAGAGTGCAAGTATTTTAATGAAGATAGCGAGTGTCTGAGGAAATCAGAACCGGCCAAATACATTCCTCCTACATTACTGTGTATGGTCATGAAATCCATCCTATAGAAGAGTCAACATTTGCTTTTCATAATTCGCTTGAGCAAGATGAACGTTTTTGGACATTCTAGAGTCTGATTAGTTGAGTCTAAGCATCAAGAGATTAGGTTTCAGTTTATTCTCCTTTACAGCTGCTCTATTAAGAAATGCACATAGGAAGTAATTCAGTATAATTCATGTAAAAGTAGTGGAGAGTACCAGAAAATACATTTTTAGAGAATTAGCGGTGCAACAATTTGCTATGCTCACAATGTGGAAATGATGTGGAGTATCATGATTTTTTTAATTTACTATTTTATTTCAAACTGTTTATTACAAACTACTTAAATGTTTAAACAGTGATTAGAAAATGAAACTTGATCAAATGTTAAGATAAGCGCTTGTAATATCATCCGCCACTAGAGGGCACCACTAAAGTTTATGTGCTCAGAGCCTGCTAAAGAGGAAGACATCTCTTGTGCTCTGTGGCCCCACCCCCATGAGCAGTTATTTTGTCTTTCAAGCATTTCTGAATATGTAATCAGGGACAGAGATCTCATTTGCTCCAGCTTTATGGCAAAATAACATCTTGAGTATTCCATACTGTCCTGAATGTAGTTGCATAATGATGCAACAGATTACGTCATCGCTTCACTACCGTAATATTATGTACAGAATTGGATGTACTTCAGACTGTACACAAACACTGTAGAGCTTTTACTGTACTTCTTTTCAGACAGACACCCGGTTATTTTGAAAATGGGTATTTTTCTGCGTGGTTATGCTGTGTCCACACGTAACCTCACCACCATTTTCATGTAACTGTGCTTTGTAAACACTGGCCAAGGTAAATCGTATTTGAAACTCTCTTGAACCGGTGTCCTTGTGGATTGAGAAAATTGAGTTTTTGGTGCCTGGTTGTGGACTGGAAATGTTGATAGGAAATGTAATGGTGGCCGAAGCGAGGACTATGTTGCTGTTTATTCAGCTATTGTGGCTTACAGCATGTACAGTGTGCATTTTTGCTAATTGATCCCGAATAGATGCGCCTGTGTTTGTGCACACACAGTGCTAAATAATACCTTTAAAAAAGGCACATGTATATAGTCTAAGAGTTTTTTGCTCAGTCTTAGCTATGGAGGATATTTGATTCAGTTTCCCAAACAAACACAAGACGAAGCTAATTGCCTTGACAACTTACATCCAAGAATAATTTGAACATTTGTTCTATGGTCATTTATTTTATGGTTCACTACTAAACTGCCACTAAAATAAGCTAGTGGTAGCATATACTAACATTAAAGTTTGCTAGCACTTCAAATTTAAACTTTCACTCTTTTCATTTGTTGAACTATTAACATTGTTAAGTAGAAGAATAAAATCTGACGCCACTGTAAATCATGAGTCTGCTCTACCCATATTTTAACTTTAACTGCATTATGTGCCATTTAACTATCTCAAATACATGTTTACAGCCCATTTCTGCTTCCACATCATTAAAAAAACATTCTCACTGTAAAACAATGAATGTACTTTGGTTGCCCAATTAGGATAAAGTGGGGTTGAAGTTCAAAGATCGATGAAAGAAATCAAATATTACATGACCATGATGGCAAAAGAAGCAACATTCGTTTACCAATCCTTTTTTTGATTCTTTTATAATAATTTCAATCTTTATCAATGATTAAGAATCCCCATCTCAACTGGCCTAGACGACTATGTTATGTGGCAGAAATGTGCTGTTAAACAGCATGTTAAATTGCCTGCATGTGTTGAGTATGTTTTGTATATGTTCAGGACAGCAAACACATCTTTGCTTGAGGTCAATGAGTTTTGTTTGTTTTAGGTACAAGGACTACAGAGAACCTCCGTGGTCCAATGAGCCATACCAGTTCTCCAAACAGTACTGGGCTGTTCTAGCGGCTCGATTAGGCTTCGTCATATTGTTCCAGGTACTTTTAATACTTCATCATTTTCACCCTAGAATCATACAGAATTCACGATTGTGCAAATTGATGTGCTTCTTATTAATATCAGACACCTCTTAAAGGGACCTAAAATGTATACATTTTAAGGTGTTTGAACAGAAATGTTGTCTAAATCCTGTAAGATAAATGTGTCCAGCTTAAAACCAACAAAATAACAAAACGTGTTTAAAAAACAGGAAATGAAGCAGGAATGTTTATGGTCATTGCGGCTGTAGACGGCACACACTGGGATAACTGGTATTTTACCTGTCGTAGAAACAAACAAACAAACAAACCTCATCATGTCCAAACCTTATGCTTCTATGAGCCTGGAGCTTTTTAGGTTCCACTGGCAGAGCCCCAACACCTGAAATGCTATCTGCTGTGTAAAAGATCCTCTATCAGCTGAATGAAAGACGTTTTCTTCTGTCTGCACCCCACCCATTAATGCACGTATTTGAACGACCTTTGCTTTGATGGTCTACTTTAAAGTTTTATGGTGTTAATCTAATGGATTTACTGAAAGTTTCAATTTCAATTTCAATTTTCAATCAATGCCATTTTAGGGAATGATTATTGCTTTATTAGGGGTGCAGTGCTTAACTTGGTAATTTTCTACAGCATCACATTCATTTGCAGAACAGTGCAAAGCCGAGATGGCACAGAGTAATAAAGAAGAGAAGCAACTTGAGTGAGTGGAGCAGCAACAGCCTTTGGTCCAGTGTTGCGTACAAATGATGTAGACTTACATGCAGAAATATGGGATAGTGCTAAAAATGTGAATGTAAATTTTGACGAGAACATTGTTTTATATCAATACCATTGACTTTCTTACAGACTTTTCATAAAAATACTAAATAACCACATCATCTTATTATTAGGCTAAAGTAGAGGCAGACCCGAACGCAGTAAGTTAATATGATTTAATAAACTAAAGAAATACAGTTTTCTGGGTGTCTGGGATTACAGAGAGTACATGGAGATAGCAAACAAGAGTGAAAGCATCAGTGAGGAGAAGCAGAAAGAGAGCAATATAAACTAGATGGCTAAAGTTTGCAAACAAACTTTGATGTTGGCTTGTAAAAGCGCTGTTTAAAAGCCAGCGTCACAATGAGTAACATAAACCAACCCCCATCAATTCATTTACTTAGCTGAGATAGAAATAGGCCAAACTGGTTGCTAAGGTAAACAGTCAGGTTGCTATGGAGGGATCAGTCACATAATATAATGTTGCCTTTGTCACTAAATGTTATTTAAACCAACCTCCATGTTTTTATCATTTACCAAAGCTGAGATATAAATTATATAAATATAAGCAGTCATATAAATATTTTCATCACCTACTCCAATTTATTTTCGTTAGCCATTACAAGGCAACGGTAAATGTTCAATCCATTCTATACCCTAAGGTTCAAATATTTTTACACAGTGCTTGGTATATTCTTGCACAGACAGATACCCTCCACTAAATTGGTGATTCAATGAGATTCTCAGTTTCAGTTAGAATTTTTCTAAATTTGATCCCATATTAAGTCAATGGAAAATTTTGCTGCATTCTCTGCAATTTCCCAGAATTAATTTAGCTGTAGCAATCTGAAAGATATAGCAACCCAAGTCAGACCAGTTTGGATGTCTTGGTACAGTATGGTAGCTGTGGCTTGAACTCCTCTAAGAGGAGATTTTTTATAAATGATATACAACAGTGTGTTGCCTTTTGAAGCTAATGAGGGAAAGTAACATGTGAGAGGACGAGAAAGAGAGATAAGATACAGGTGTGACAGTTATTTGGCAATATTGTGAGCTGGAGGATCATGTGTACAAATGTTGTTTGCAAAAGTGTAACACTGACAGATGTAAAATGCTGTTCAGGTACCGTAAATTGTAACGTAAAGACCAGTTTTTTTGGTCCACCTATTGAAAATACTTTTTTCGAAAAAATAATTGCCTTTATATTGTTAAAAGAGCTGCCGCTCCATTGAACTTTGGATCCCACTTTGCTTTAATAAATGTGCTTAAAAAAACTATTCATGCACAGCTTTGTCCAAATACCTTTCAAATGTTTTACATCCTGAGACTTCTTTAATATCCTTTCGAAAGTCATTTGAATCTCCAAAGTGTTAAAGTATTTCAATCTTTTGGCGTGTTTACTAGGGGTGCAATAGTACACAAAACTCACGGTTTATAGAATTCACTTTTTTTGCTAAATCAAAAAATCAAGACATATCTACAAAAACGTTCACTTTAAATTAAAACAATAAAATAAACAATTGTAGCAAGGTGGACATGAGCTTCTTCAGCAGAGAGCGGATTAGCGCAGGAAGAGATGGATTACAGGCAGGAAAAAGCTACGGGCACCTAGGGGTCCTGAAACCAAGAGCAGCTGTCTGAAGACGATGCAGAAGAGCGCTTGTGTTTCATACATTGCACTTTGCATAAAGTCATTACTGGCACACGGAGACATTTTTGTTTACCATTCTTTTTGGTAGTTTTCAGTGCTGACAGTACTCTCTGGCAATAAGAAACACGCAAAGTTCCACCCTCCTCTAACTTTCATGCTCGCTGATTGGATATTCACACAATGGAGCAGTTCATTGATTGGATATTTGCTCGCGTGTTTCATTCAATGACATTCACTTTTTGAAAGTGAAAAAATGCAGTTCACAAGGACATACCGAACCGAGGAGGGTGTACGGTTTTGTATAAAACCGAGTATTGTGGCATCCCTTTTACTAAAATCACATTTAATTTTAGGATTTTAAGTTCTATTTGCAACTTGTGATATAAATAGTAGGGTACTGAACAATAATGGGGATGTATTTTTCAATGTCATTCTTAATAAAATGCAAATTGCCCAAAATGCAAATTGCTGACATTGCAGAAACGGCAAAACTGGAATTTTTACCGAACTGATCAGTTCGCTAATGATTTACTACCACTCTTGTAACATAATCCATACTCATAATCACAGCCATCACATTTTTTCAATGTACAACATTTCCATGCTCTGAAATCTGACCACTTTTCTCCAGAATCTGGTGATAACCATGAGCATGCTGGTGGCCTGGGTGATCCCGGATGTGCCCAAAAACATCAGTGAGCGACTGAAGAAAGAAAAGACTCTTCTGGTGGACGTATTCCTGAACGAAGAGAAAGAGAAGCTGCAGCTGATCCAGAGTCTGTTCTCAAAAGATCTGACCCAGGAGCAGCAGGATGAGGAACAGAGCTCACTGCCTCGTCATCAAAGCCAGTCAGGATCAGTCCTGCACACCTCGCCCCCCGCCTCTACTGCCCCTCGAACGCGAGCCAGAGCAGCAAGCTTCAGTCAGTTCACCCGGCAGATGTCCATGTCTCCCCGCAGTGATATCACCCAACACACAGCGGTGTGATGGATGGTGAACGCAACCGTAGATCATTTAAAGCACTGGGGATTTGCAGAAGAGGGAGACCTGAGTTTTTGAAAGGCAGGTGCCGTCATTTGTACTTATTTTGTGCCGAGCGCGGAACTCTGTGTTTGAATGTGTGTCTACGGCCCTCGGATGTTGCTCGTGTTTCTAGGTTCTCCTGAAACATTGACTCGAGCTTCAATAGGACTGCTTGCAGGCGCAATCATTCCATAAGCTTGGTGTTCAGAGAAAGAAGTGAGATTGTCATCCTCGAGGAAAGTTGAATGAGGATGTTTGATGCGGACAGCAGCACAAATTCAGTGACATCATGTACATCCGTCATGCTGTTCAACTGCTTTGCACATTGTCCACAAGATGTAGCATATAACAGCAAATAATAATCATTTTCTCAGGTTGCAGCATCACTCTAGGCTGTTTTCATACTAAATAATACGACCATTAAGACTTTGACAGTACTGTAAGTTAAGGTGTCAAGAACACCTTTATTGTGGACGTATTCTGTGAATCGTGTGGCGTTTTATCTTTTTGACGACCCTTTTGTAATGTAATGCAGTAACGCAATATGTAATAAATTCACGTTTGTCAATCCATAGATTCATGTGATGCCTCCTTCTGATAAAGTTCCAGGCCTGAAATCACACTTACATTGAGAGAAATAAAGGTTTTGGTAATCGATTGATCAAGTTTTCTTTCTCGCGAAGAATGAAGAGATCTGTAATTTTCTTCAGTTCAAAATTTTGGGACACTTAGAAATGTCCCTTTTTTCAATGAAGATAACTTTAAACTAACAGAAATGCACTCTATACAGTTTTAATGTGGTAAATGACTTTTCTCGCTGCATACGTCTGGATTGTGATGCAATATCTACATAGGTGCATCTATAGAGGCCCATTTCTAGCAACTATCACTTCAGTGTCTAATAGTACAACATGTTCATTGCCGCAGACGCTAATGGATGATTAGGGAACCCTTGTCCTTAATGTTAGCACAGCAGAGAAAAGTTTAGCTGGTCAGAGCAAGTTGAGTATCTGGAGCATCACATTTGTGGGGTCAGTAAAATGCTCAAAACGGCCAGAAAAAGAAAACTTTCACGTGAAGCTTGACAGTTTATTCTTGTTCTCAGAAATGAAGGCTATTCCATTGCAAAGAAATTGAAGATTTGCTACAACGGTGTGTACTACTCCCTTCAGAGAACAGCACAAACACTCTAACCAGAGCAGAAAGAGAAGTGGGAGCCGCAACGCTCCACAACTGAGCAAGAAGATAAGTACATTAGAGCCTCAAGCTTGAGAAATAGACGTCTCACTGGTCCTCAACTGCCAGCTTCATTGAATAGTACCCGAAAAATGCCAGCGTCAACATCTACAGTGAAGAGGTGAAAAAAGGCATATCTGAGACGGGCCAATAAAAGAAAAGGAGTAATATGGGCAAAAGAGCACAGACATTGGACAGATGAAGAAGTGTTATGGACCGACGAATCAAAGTTTGGATCACACAGAAGAATAATTGAAAAGATGCTGGAAGGCTGCCTGGCACCATCTGTCAAGCAAGGTGGGGGTGACGCGATAGTCTGGGGTTGCTTTGGTGCTGATAACTTGGGAGATTTGTTCCGGGTAAAAGGGATTTTGAAAAAGGAAGGCTATCAATTTGCTCGATTGGAGCCAATTTCATCCTATAACAGGACAATGACCCAAAGCACAGCTCCAAATTGTGCAAGAACTACGTAGAGAAGTCACCAGATCTAAACACAACTGAGCTGTTGTGGGAGGAGCTTGAGCGAATGGTGAGCAAGAAGTGCCCGTCCAGCCAATCCAACTTGTGGGAGGTGCTTCTAGAAGCGTGGGGTGAAATTCCTCCCGATTACCTCAAAAAATCAATAGCTATAATAACAAAGGTCTGCAATGCTGTAATTGCTGCAAATGGAGGATTCTTTGACGAAAGCAAAGTTTGAAAAAAAAAATAAATATTTTTTTTTTTTTTTGGGTCAACACAAATGGACAGTATAGGTCTGGAGGGTGCTTCTGATCGATACATTTTGGAGCCATTGTGATACTGGAAGCTATGAACCATTTGTGATGCTCCTCCAGAGTGAAGGAAAGGCAAACCCAAAGCTTAATGTTTCCACCCCCATTTTTCACAGTTCATACAAAGACCGCTTGACCTACCATGCCTCCTCCTGATCATCTAGATAAAGTGAACATGTTAATATAGTGTTTTAATAATCTTTGAGACAGGTAAGCTACCTTCAGGTCAGTGAAGAGGTTCTCCTTGTAGTTCATTTACAGATTCCTCCCTTTCCCAAAGATCTTTGCTAAAACTCCAGTCTGAGGATGATCTTGAAATCATTCTGCAAGTTGTACCAACAGTTCTCTTCACAAAAGTATTTGATATTGTTCTGTAGCCCATTCCAGCTTGGTGCAGGTCTACAGTTTTGTCACTACAGGTCTACTTTCTTTCTCATTGCAGATAGATTTGAGTGAACGATTGAGTGGTGGATTAGTGCCTTTTATTCAGTTAATGATTTCAAGCACAAGGAATTATCCAGGTAATGAGTAGAGGATGGGAGAGTTATCGAAAACAAACTATTTACTCAAAAATCATCCAAAGTTACACTTTCTCATTCAGTCTCTCACAGTTGACGTGCAGCTATTGAGAAAATGACAGATCTCTCTATTTTTATTGAGTCAAAAAACTTCGGCAGTGAACCAAGCCCCACTGTACAAAGCCATGGCTGTATTTACAATTGTGGAGCAGCTGTTCTATTTGTGCCATGTCAACCATAATCCTCCCATGAATATGCCACTGTGGTAGAGCTACTGTCATCCAGGGAAGAAACATGAATGGCTGTTGTGTGCCAACATCTGGCCATCAAGTCATCATTCACCATCTCTCATGGGACACACTCACATGCAAACAGAATAAATATTTAATCTCAATTATGTGCTAGTGGATTTGGTTTCTTGCCTTCAAGGCATTGTTCCCATGGGCTCAATTCACATGTTTTCCTTACTCCCAGCAGCTGCGTGAGTTGTTTGTTAGCCGCTAATACCCTGATGATTGGCACACACACTAAACAAAGCTACAGTAGCTGGACTATAGTCTGTTAGGCCATGACTGTGATCTTGTGCTTTAACCCCAGCCTGAAGTGCATTTCATTTATCCCCAGGGTCTAAACTTTACAAGAGGATTAAGGTCTTGACAGATACCACAAAGTTCATTGCACATCCAGACGGCACGTACACATAAATCGATTATGCAGATTTACAAACAAAAATGTGGGCAAATATTAAGCAGATAAAGTTTGAAGGATTGATGTCATGCAAAAAGTCAATCTCATAAAATGAGCATCTGTTAAAGTCGTGTTCAACCTCTTTTGGGTAATCTGATATTAGATATGTATAACATAAATAATCGAGAAAAGAAAAGTGCAATAATACCACTCAGATCATATATGGTCCCAGTCTGTCAGGTGTAAAAAGTAAACTGGTTGAAGTGTTGAATTTAGAGTGCTAGATTGGCACTTCAGAGTGCTAAAAAAACAACACACTTAGAGTTACACTTTTGGAGTTACACTTTTCCATCACCAGACAAAATGGCATAGTCTCCCCTCGAGACCGAAGTTGTTGTGGTCAGAGTCATGATTTTGCCGCACTTTTTTTTGCACTTTCAGGTGTAAATGTAAAACCATATAATTTTACAACCCATAGTCTACACTGTTAATCCAACACTATGAGAGGTATTTATACATTTTACACTTTTTTTGGCACAGTGAGTAGCACTACGTCCGTCCAGTTAGAAGGTTGTCGGTTCGAGGCTCGCCCGTGACCTCCCTGGAAGGAGTTTGCATGTTCTCCCCATGCTTGCGTGGGTTTCCTTCAGGCACTTTTTCTAGGTGTACTAATGGAGAAGGTTCATAGATTCACAAATTAATAAAACTAGAGATTAGACGTAATGTATGGATGTGTGTTTGGTGATAAACCATATCGTAGGCAGACCGTTCTGGCAGACTACTCAAGGGCTGCTAAGGGCTACCAAGGTCGTTTATAACCCCAGTGTGTGAGTGTGGAGTGAATGAATGACGCTCAGAAAATTATAAATCTTCTTTGAACATCCGTAAAAGCGCTATGCAAATTGAAGGCATCATAATTTTGTTGCTGCTGTATCATAACTATATCATAACTGTTGTGTGGCTGGTGCATTCAGTCACATACCCCCTGGTTGATTGTATTTGAGTTGGATTCTGTTGGGTTGTGAATAACCTATGTTTGTGTACTTGGCAATAGTTACAAGTTTTGTAATAATAATGAGACAAAGGAAACTACTGAAAAAGTTGGCAAAGTAGTTGGCTTTCGCTTTCAGCAGCTTCAGTCATTGATGAAAGGATCCCACATTTGGAATATTTGCTGAAGAAACAGAAACTCATCAAACAACTTCTCAAATCTTTAAAAAATATATACAAAATTGAAAATAATAAATATTTACATTTTGCAATACGCTGCGTGGCCAAAAACAAATTGCTACCAAAAAACAACACGCCACGTATTCGATTTCATCAGATGTTTCTGTTTACTCTTTTATGTAGAGTTTAATGATCTCTGTTCAGAATAATTAAAAAAAATGGACAATGAAGAAGATGACGGTGGGTCTCCACTACCCCTTCCAGTTTCTGTTCAGACTTTAAGTTCTTTCTATTCTTTTTAATTTGGAATCGCTCTGTGACCGTCTAATCTTCTCCAGCACTATGGCCTCTCAATAAGAAAGTCACTGGTTTGAGATAAGCCAGTGGGCTTCCTGGGTCGAGTTTCCATCTTCTGCATGTTTCCCCTGGGTGCTCCTGTTTCCTCACAAGCCTCAAAAACATGTGTCAGGTTAATTGACTAACGTAAATTCCTCTTAGTGAGTGATAAGCACTAGAAGAACCCCATGCCCCTGACAAGGAAATAGCATGGTAAGAAGATTTATAATTGGATGAAAAATTGGCATTTATAACCCTTATCCAAACCAATATAGTCTTTATTTTGTTTATTTGATGTAAATAAACTGTTTCATCCACAGTGGTACACAATTAATCTCTTCCCGGGGTGACTTTTGTATCTCGTACATGTAAAACGCCTAATCCATGCAATGGCTCTCAGAAACAACAGTATAAGTAGATGAAAAAAATGGAAAACCAGAGAAAAATCAAGTAACGTTTCCTCAATCCTTAAATCTACAGATTGTTAATGTAATAAATGATAATAAAACAGATTAAAACACATGCAAAATATGTACACAATCTTGAAACCTTACCTTGTGAGTAAGGCGATGTGATGGAAGAGGTGGAACGGATAACAGGGGTCGGCACTACGTATGAAAGATAACTTTCTCGAGATATTTCACGAATTACTAACACAAGCACCGTTTCAAGCACAAGTGTAGAACGAGCGTACGGGAGAGACACTTCTGAGAGCGCGTCACTGGGATTCTCTAAGTTGCGCTACAGATCAGCACTTTCCACTTTTTTAGACATTATTTCTTTTACGACACCTTGACTCTAACTTTTGTTACTTTAGCACATTATTGGTAATCTATACAAAATGTTTGGCTTGATTTAAAACTGATTTAAAGCGTTTTAAAGTGTATCACCCCCCCTTGGAGTACCAGGATCTGGAAGCGCAGCGCGACATCAGACTTGATAAGCAGATAGAGCAGAATTGAAATTCCAATATCATGAGTGAAGGAACTATGACTTAATAGCATAGATTAGCTGAAAATTACCATGCCACCTGATATACCACAGAGCTGCCTAGCTCCCCTAGAGCAATAGCTTATGTCAGTCAATGGAGAAAAAGGTCAATTTTGAATAAAATTTAGTTTCATGAACACAGCGTTGGCTTTTTATCTTGTCCAGTCTGCAATTTTTTTGGGATGTAAACATGCTCAGAAATTTAAGCCGTACGTATACCACCATGGAGCTTAGATGGTCCACATCTAGACAATGCTTTTCGTCATTATTTTGCCTATGACAGGTGGTCTAACAAGTCAGTTTATTTAGATTTTTTAGTATTGACTGCAAACAGAGGCATTGGTGATTACTTGAACTTAATTTTGTTTAAACTTCTAAAACATTAAACTGTCCCGGCAAACATTCAATGTCAGAAAGATATCACCTTGTTGGTTCAAAAGCAGGTAAAACAACGTCTTTTGGACATCAATGTTTGCTGGAGTGAGTTAAGAGTTATCATGTTAAATGTTACTTTTTAGCCTTTTTTATATTATAGAAATGATCAAAATAATGTCAATAACTGGTATTTTCGAAGCAAAAATGAATCAATATGTTTAGTGAGGAACACAGAAACAGAGCATGTACAAAAGAGTATTTTCAGTTTTTGTAGCCCTTGTTCTTAATACAAACTACATGTTAAACATGATTTTATCCAAGGTTCCACTGGGCAGAATAACTGGTCCTAGTGATTCATGTATTTTGAAAAGAAAGGTTGTCCAAGGACTGAGCCCTGAGGCACCCCATATTCATTTCATTTCGAAAAGGATGCTGCTATTGACTGGCTGATACTACAGCAGTATTATTGAGTGGTTGAAACATTAAAATGGCCAAATGACTGATCTCTACACCAGACAAAGAAAACAACAGAGCCCACTGGAGCCATAGATGTGGTGTGAGGTGACAGGGGAAATCCCAGACAGTAAACCGATGCCACATTCCAACTGTGATGGACACTATTGACTAAAATAAGGAAAAGAGTTCCAAAAAACACATTTGTCCAGTTTACACGATTATCGCATGCAGTGTTCATACACTCTCCGACATTCACTCACCTTGCATGGCTTCAAACTGAAAACATACCTAAATACAGTTGGAAATATCAGCTTTGAGTGTGAGACTGAAGAAAGTGTCCTCAGAAAACACTTTAGTACTCTTAGTGATCACAAATGCTACTGGCCGGCCGGAAATGTCTTACTGGACAATAATCCCTTTCTTCATCAAAGCCTTTCGTCATCACTGAGCAGCACGACAGCTTTAACTGCTTATTAGGATTTGTTCTGTTTCGCAGATTGGTGACTAATAGTTTTTCATCAAGGTTATGTCTACTGTAACATCTGCCTGCTCAAGCAGTGACTGTTACGTCAGTGGAACTGACCGCAGCTGTTTCTCTTATAGGTCCAGTTGAATGTGACCCAATTCTAACTTTTCACTCACATGTGACTCAGGTTGGATCTGATCCATGATGCATCCAGATATTTTGAGATCAGAATCAAGACACATTGATATGTTGAAATGAACCAAAGTGACTGCCATGTAAACGAAAAATTGGATTTTCTGCTCCGTCATTAAACGGAGACAATTTATTACAAAGTTTGCATGACGTCACTTGGGAATCAAGTGATTACGTTGGAAAATTTTGCTTAGAGTGAAGAGCGTATTTAAACATTTTACATGTGTCCATCTTTTCCACTTCGTAATACCCTGGCGAGTTTGAAAGAACGTGCAAACAGAAGGTGAAAAAAGTCATAAATAGGCACCAAATTAGAAATGAGCATCGTAAATGAGGCATTAGACATTTGTAAATGGCGTAGAACGAGATCTAAACATAAAACGCAACCTTTCTTTCCTTGGGGGAGAGAAAACAAAAGGTTCTTGAAAAAAGAGGAAAACTCTTGTCAAATCTTAACTAAATCATGAATGTAGCTTCCATTGTCCATATCAAAGAACTTTCACTCCCTCTTTAAGTATGCTTCATTTAGCCTCATGGGACAATGGAACTCATAGATGAAATAATGAAACATAAATTATTAAATATTAATCTTGCTTTCCTTTTTGAGGTAACAAGCTCAGTCGGTTCATTTGTTTGTATGCTTGTGGGTTGCATGTGATTTCAGTGCAGGAATCTTAGATGAGCTTCAGCTGGAAGCCATCGAGGTGATTGTTAACCACACCTCCAACCACCCTCATAGTAAAGACTGCTGGCAGACTTGGGTCGATTGACTCGCTTGCCTGCGTTCACCTTTGTAATTTTATTTCTTTCCTGTTTAGATATTCGACTGTTTAATCACTCTTGTTTTAATTTGTGACTTTAGAGTTGACTTTAGTTGGGTTTCAAACTCCCGAGTTAATTGTATATCTTTTAAATTCCTGTAAAAATTCACACTTCAATACTCGGTAATAAATTTGTTTATTAAGAGCTTTAGATCAAGTCATAATTTAAGCCCAAATGGTCTTATTTCATGTATGTACTCATCTTTAGACTGCGAAGCAACATAATACTGAGTCTCGATGAGCGCTTGGATTATCCTGGACTTGATTCACCTGCTGCAAAGAGTGCAAGTCTATAGGGTTTCCCATCTGCCTAATGTGCCCTTTAGCCCTCTATTCACCCTTTATGTGTCGCCAAAAACCCAAATTATTTCTTCACAAAATGAACAAGAAGAAAATGCATGTAATTGCAAGTTTCTATACCTTTTGTAACAGATAAATAATATATACAGACATATACTAGTATAGTAAAGTATTAATCTATCTCTTAGAAATCTCTGCACACACCGGCTGTTTTGAATTAAGTAGACACGATACACCTATTGTTTAATTTTAAATATACTGTTTAGGTTTCAAAAAAGTTATTAGCTCTGATATTTTTGTTTTTAAATTAACATTACAGGGTTACAAGGTAATTCAAATTAAAATATTAGACAATGTACAATAGTCTTTCAGTTTTATTTTCATTCATGCATTCATTCATTTTCCAACCCGCTTATTCCCTTTTTGGAGTAACGGGGGTCGCAGGTGCCTATCTTCAGCGCACATTGGGTGAGAGGTGAGGTACACATTAGACAGGTCACTAATCCATCGCAGAGCAACATTCACTCACACATTTCTCAACTAAAAGTAATTTAGATTATTCAATTTATTTAACTGCAAATAAATACAAATAAAAATAATAAAATAAAATAAAATAAAATAAAATAAAAACAAAAACTGGAAAAAATAGATATCAATTGGAAGTACAAGACCTGTGAGATAGCTGTGTTTTTCAAAGTGCTTGAAACAGTGTTTAGGAGAGGGTCACCTGTTTTTTCACCTGGATTTTCACAGGTCCTGACCTTGTCTTGCTGTTTTGTGGGATTTATGAATTTTTATTTTGTCTTAACACTTTAGATTTATTTCATAAAAAATGCATCCTCAATATTTGAGATTCTTGAAGTTCTAACCCCAGACAAAATATATAAATAAATATAATGAATTGTATTTTTTGTATAATTTTAGGTTTATTGAGGAATAATTGTTCATTCATTAATTCATTCATTTTCCAACCCGTTTATTTCAATTTTGGGACAAGTCGCCAGTCCATTGCAGGGAATAATTGTTCAATGTAATGAAAATATATTTTTTAAAAAAAGATGCTGGTGCTGTACTAAAAATGATTCACAAAAACAGTTTTAAATGTAATTCATTAAAATCAAAATATAGTAAAGTAGTAAAAAAACTCAAAAGGCCCCGGACTTATAAGGGATCTGCTTCTTTCAAAATACAGCTATTTACTAAGAATCTATTTTATATAGGGCTTCTTTGAAGACTAGCATGGACACCAAACATCAGATTAACCCACACTGTAGACAAGGTAGTAAAAATAATGACTATGATCTAAATGACTCGAGTGCATGATTTCACAAAGGATCTTTTCTCCTCAATAATCAACTTTACATATCACGTATTTGGACAGTATTAGTCGAGTATTCCACCCAAACATGGCCAAAAACTGGAAATAGAAGCAAATAGCAGGAAATGAAGGGCCATTACCCTCAGATCAGGTCATCAGAAGACTCCATCAAGTTGACTGTGGAATGTACCATTGGCAGAGGTTCCCTCGAAATGCACAGTGATTGGATCTTCAAGCTGAGCTAACACCTGAAACCATGTGAAAGCCTGCTGTGCAACCACTCCAGATAACAGCCAGTGCTTTGGGCTATTTGAGAATCTACCTAGAAGCTTCCTCCAGCTTTATTGTGGTAAAACAAACTAACTAAAAACAAAACTGTTCAATACATATGTGTAGACCATGTTTGTTTGAGTTCTTTATTTGAATAACTGCCATATGAGCCCTAACCCTAAAATGCACGCTTCAGAAAAACCACCTCTCTCTGACGAAATGTCTAGTCATTTAACAACTCCCTCAAGTAAACATCTAATCGATGAGTGTTAAAGTTAGAGACGCCAGTGTCTCATGTTCCACTAGATTCACTATAAACCTGGCAAGCGGAGAAGCAAGGCAGAGGGACCGTCATCCTTCAAATCTGTTATTTGGGAACTTTTGGATTTACTTTAGAATATGACACAGAATAAAAACTTTGCGAGAATTGTTTGACCAGTGTTGTTTATGTGGAAGAAAACACATTACATTCATGTGCATTGTGATCAACTAGCTTTTCTATTAGCAGAACTGAACAAGGCGGCCATTTCTTTAACACATGTCTAATCGATTCTTAAGGACATGCTGAAAGTATAAATTTGTTCATGTACGAAAGGTTTTGGGAATTTGGATCTAAACGAAGGATGATTTCATTTTGGTTGTAAAAAGTTTTGATTTTCTAGGTTGTAAGAATTCGAACTGAATCGAATCAGAAACTGGGGTACAGAACAGGTAAGTACAGAACCGTGTCTATAGACAGACAGATAGACACTTTTTTTGGCTCTGTTACTTTTTACTGTAAATAAGACAGTTACATAATGTACATACACATACAATAGAATACAACATGTTCAAGTCTTCATATGGTCAAGTCTTCCTAACCATATTCAATTAGAAAAGAGAGTTAACAATAAAACTGGAGAACAATAATGAAGAATTGTAACAGAAAAAAAGGAAACAAAATTCAAATATTGTAATTATACATTGGACAAATTTGAGTATTTTATACTGCTCTCATATAAACGAACATTGTATTTGAGTTTTCATGTGTTACACTTATGAAAGAAAAACTCTTTATAAATTAATTTTTGAAATTCCACAACAAACATAATTTTTTACCTCAAAGATCTCAAATATTGAGAACAAACAGTTTGTATATTTTATAACAAAAATCTAAAGTATTGAGACGAAAAAAACCCACAAAAAATCCAAGGTATGCTAAAAATAATATAAAAAACTCTCTTAAACCTTATACATTGTTCCAAGCACTTTTGTGCCATTGTGTTTTTTTGTTTCAGAACTTTGAAAAACACACGCCATATCACAGGTCTTGTACTTCCAATGGTATCCCTCCTTTTCACCACTAGATGACACTGATGGCATCTGGGGTCTGTAAAATGAAACTGAAAGACGATGCATTTTCTTACATTTTAATTTTAATCATAACTCTTGTAATGTTCATTTAATACCGAAAATATCAAAACTAATAACCTATACATTATATTTGAAATTCCTACTTAATTCAAAACCAAGGACTTCTAAGGGTTAATATTACAGGATGTATACAAGATTTTATGATTAAATCTCAGAAATTTTAATTTCATTTAATTTTGTACATATGTTTGTACCAGTTGGCCCAGTGCACTCAGACTAGGACAAGTTTTTTTGTGAAATATGCTACAGAAAACTCTTTACTTACATTCTATTCAAATCCCAGCCTAGAAACATTCAGTGTTGAAATGAGGCCCAGGTGAACAAAAATTGCCCAAAAGCATTATAAATGTTATTGGAACAGGAGTGAAGCTGGAGGGGGGTGGTAAAGTTGGTATGGATGGTATGCCGCAGTGTGAATTACACAGAACTATTTACTGAAGAGCTTGTTTTGGAAAAGCCTCAAGTGTGTCGTAACACGGCTCTCACGCTGATGTGTGCAGCTCCTCACATTAAGACTACAGCATAAATCCAATTCGTTCAACACATCCTCAGCATGAAATAAACACGCTGAAGTGATGAAGGGCTGCAAGGAATTCTGGGACACAAGGAAGTGTGTTACTGGAGACTGGCGTTTTCCTGCCCTTGGGGGTCAGACGTGCTGAAACACGATTCGCTCATAATGCTAGACCTGTACCGCTGGAACCACCTGTTTCTTTCTTTTACATGACCTTTTCTCATCCGCCTTTCTCCATCTGCATCTTTTGTGCACAAGATCTCCATAAAAGGATTGAGAATTGATGGTTTAAAACCCCTTTTAAGCTCTGTTTGTGTGCTTTGCTTTGGAGTCCTGCAATTTACTGTCCATATCTGTTCATCTGCAGTCTTTTACAATGAACTGTTTCAGATTGCTGTGCATTGGTAGCTCTGGTTTATTTGGTTCAGAGAAAGGCAGTTTGTTATTGATTCTTTTCAATGAGCCATTATGAAGTATTACATATCGTTGTATTCAGTTATCTGCTGATTCCTCATTCCATCTGGAATTGTGATAATTAAAGGGAGTATGCAGAGATTGTGCTGGTCGATGACTGGATAGGGTTGTTTTTGTGCCTGGTGCTGTGTATCCAAATGAATCCCTGATAAAAACAGTAGCTGCCTTTATTTCCACTTATTTTATGCGCATTTTGGAATATCATAGAAAACCCCCTGGAAGAAAATGGCAAGAATTATGTGCACAACTGAATTGGATGCTCTTTTTTTAATAAGTTTTTCTTTTTCAACCATCTTGGTGGATAATATGTCTGAGTCTGCTTCAGCTACTGAGGGTGTGAGGTTTAACTGCAGAGAGTTTTATATCTATGCTGATCAACATAAACCCTTGTGTACGGAGTACACAAACTTTCCCTCTCCTCGTAAGATTTAGCTACTGCAAAATAAACCTAAGATTGTTGAGTTCCTTCATACAAGCTTCATGTCTGGCGAATTCTCATTACTCTCATCATCTTTCTCTTCTGGCAACTCCTATAGGCAATGAAGTGTAACAACAACAATCCACTATGTCTGATGCAAATCTAGTGAATGTGCAATCCAACAACAAGTTACTTAATCTACATGTGATTGTGACGATTAATAACACAACTAGGCTATTTTTGGTTTATTTTCAGACTTTATTTATTGACCGTAAGGACTATGATGAGCGTCTCAAACACCAGAGTTTTCTTAAAAGGGATTAATCTTGATCGTTTGTTTCTCAAACGCCCCGCACACTTTGCTCTTGTGACTCCAAATCAGCTTGTGACCGGTGTGTGGTGCTTCCTTTTATGTTATTTTCACAAGCTTCTCGAATTAAAAATACAAACTCTACAATTGTATTTCCAAACAAAATCATGTTTTTTTTATTCATGTCTCTGTCTATTCCATTTCTGTTCATGTTGTTATCATCCTTTGCCTAATTCTATACATATCTCCTCCTAGAATGACTATGCTAACCATAGCAACAATTCACATTTTTCACTGACAGCTCTTATCTTTCTTAAATTATGGAAAAATGGTGGATAGAGACATAATATTATTATGAAATAATATTATGACAAAATAATATTAGAAACAGGGCAGCACAGTGGCGCAGTGGGTAGCACTGTGGCCTTCCAGGTAGAAGGTTGTCGGTTCGAGGCTCGCCGGTGACCTTCCTGGAAGGAGTTTGCATGTTCTCCCTGTGCTTGCGTGGGTTTCCTCCGGGTGCTCCGGTTTCCCCCACAATCCCCAAAAACATGCGGATAGGTTAATTGAATAAGCTAAATTCCCCTTAGGGTGTGAATGTGTGTGAATGTTGCCCTGTGTTGGACTGGCGAACTGTCCAGGGTGTACCCCTGCCTCTCGCCCAATGTGTGCTGGAGATAGGCACCGGCAGACCCCCGTGACCCCGAAAGGGAATAAGCGGGAATGAAAATGAATGAATGAATGAATATTAGAAACGTTATATTATATGACCGGCTCCCACTATTTTACTCATAGTGACAAAACATTCTAATATAACAACATTATTTTATGTCACTGTCCCTTTTATTGCAAACAGGCTGTTTACCATAGCAACCAATTTGGCATATCTCTGTCTCAGCTTAAGAAAATTATTTAGAAATGTCTTTAACTGCACTTTTACAAGCCAACATCATAGTTTGTAAGCCAACTTTAGCCATCTAGTTACATCTCTTTGGGATGTACAAATAGCATCACTTCTTAAATATCTAGAGTTTGCAATACATCTCTTTTACATTATTTGCAGCTTTGACGACACATTATTTTTTGTTTGAATTCCACACAGGACTCCTGGCTCAGTATTTCCTTGACTTACCCTCATCTCATCTCTCTGTGCTTCTTCGTTTTTGTTTTTTTTGTATTTTTTTGAATGATGAAAAACATCATGACCTCAACATATACAAATATACAGGTCCTTCTTAAAAAATTAGCATATTGTGATAAAGTTCATTATTTTCTGTAATGTACTAATAAACATTAGACTTTCATATATTTCTGATTCATTTACACACAACTGAAGTAGTTCAAGCCTTTTATTGTTTTAATATTGATGATTTTGGCTTACACCACATGAAAACAAAAAATAGCATATCATGAAAAGGTTCTCTAAACAAGCTATTACCCTAATCATCTGAATAAACTAAATAACTCTAAACGTCTGCAAAATATTCCTGAGGCTTTTAAAAAGTCTGGTTCATTACTCAAAACCACAATCATGGGTAAGACTGCCGTCCAGAAGGCCTCAAGCAAGAGGAATAAGACACAGAAAGTTTCTGAGCGAATCGGCTGATCCCAGAGTGCTGTATCAAGGCACCTCAGTGGGAAGTCTATGGTAAGGAAAAAGTGTCAGAAAATGAGAAGAGGTGACTGGACCCTGAGGAAGATTGTGGAGAAGGACCGATTCCAGACATTGGGGGACCTGTGGAAGCAGTGGACTGAGTCTGGAGTAGAAACATTCAGAGCCACCGTGTACAGGCGTGTGCAGGAAATGGGTGCTGCATTCCCCACGTCAAGCCACTTTTGAACCAAAAACAGTGGCAGAAGCACCGGACCTGGGCTACAGAGATGCAGCACTGGACTGTTGCTCAAATTTTGCATGTCATTCGGAAATCAAGGTGCCAGAGTCTGGAGTAAGACTGGAGAGAGGGAAATGCCAAAATGCCTGTCCAGTGTCAAGTACCCACAGTCAGTGATGGTCTGGGGTGCCATGCCAGCTGCTGGTGTTGGTCCACTGTGTTTTATCAAGGGCAAGGTCAATGCAGCTAGCTATCAGGAGATTTTGGAGCACTTCATGCTTCCATCAGCTGAAAAGCTCAATTGATCTGAACCCCATAGAGAATCTGTGGGATATTGTAAAGAGAAAGTTGAGAGACTCAAGACCCAACACTCTGGAGGAGCTTAAGGCCGCTATCGAAGCATGCTGGGCCTCCATAACACCTCAGCAGTGCCACAGGCCGATTCCCTCCATGTATTGAAGCAGTCATTTCTGCAAAAGCATTCCCAACCAAATATTGAACACTGAACAGAAATATTTGAATTCTGTTAAAATAGTTCAATATTAAAACAATAAAAGCTTGAACTACTTCAGTTGTGTGAAAATAAATCTAAAATATATTAAAGTCTAATGTTTATCGGTACATTACAGAAAATTAAAAACTTTATCACAATTTGCAATTTTTTGAGAAAGGACCTGTACATCAAAAAATTCACCAAACTTTTTGACACACACAAACTTACATTCCATTACATAACTGAAAAAAATCTTAATCTATTTCAAGTTTAGGGAGGGGTCATGTGTTTAAAGAGGAACATGCAATCGTTCTTGAGCCCTAATCACACACTTCCCTATTGGTTTCTTTTTAAACATATGTTGGAACCCCAACAGTAAACCTATAACAGAGTTCAGCTGGAGCAAGGATGTCCCCAGAAACTTTTTACTGGGGAATGTGCTCTTAAACATACCTTGTACTAAAAAATTTGCATTTACACCCTTCAGATTACACAACAACTGATGTCCCAAAGGAGAATAACAGTAATACTTATAGACGTTACATCTTTTGAGGTTTGTGCAAAGTGAAATAAATGTTCTCACACATCCAGTATTAGATTGCATTGATTTTTAAATTAGGGATAATTCATAATGATGGATCATTAATGGTGAACTTCTGTCTTAGAGGCAACTATCCTGTTTCTGTTTAAGAGCTCATTTGTAAAGTGCTAAAGTACAATCTGTTTCCTTGGAGCCTCATGCTGCATGACACCTGTAAAGAAGGAGAATGAACATGGAATACAAAGTGCTAAAAGATCAGGCTCATTTTTAATCACTATTACAGCCTCATCATGATGTGTTTGATGGTTTCATTAGCAGAACCAGAATCCAAACCCAAATCCTGCAGCAAAACGTTCTTCTGAAAATCCTGAAATTTAAAACAGAGATGTGTTACGATCTGGAATGCTAAACACTGTAATCCCCAACACTGTATTTAATTGATTGATTTGATTCATATAACTTAAACTTTAAAGTTTGTTGCTTTACATTAACATTATTGAGTATTTTTAATTTTTTTTTAATTGTGTTAACAAGTAATTTAAAAGTTTAACTTTTAGTTAACACAAAACTTTTTGCACTGATTTGTTCCACCAATAAAAAAGAAGTTTGTGTTGTTCTAGACATAAGTGCGCTGGGTATATGTCTATCATTTAGAGTTGGAAAGAACCGATTGTTCTCCCCCAGATGAGATACACTATCCACAAAGCAACAACTTCTTTTGTAATATTTGTAAACGAATACACAAGAGTCAAACAGAGGGAAAGACGGATCTAGCGGCACACAAATGTACAACCAAAAGCTGGTATACACGATGAAACATGCTCGTCATTCCATGCAACTGTGGTTTGCATCTGATTCTGGATCAGATTATGGCTCATAGAGGTAAGGCTGTATAACGTTTCATCCAAATGCCATTATTTCTGTTAATGTTGCTAATCAGTAAGCAATGGGTGAGTAACTGAGGAGTAGTTACAAAGTTTTCCGATTGAAAATCTCATCTCATTTCTGGAATAAGCCTGGGCTAGAAAATCTTTACAAAATTTTGTGTAACTGGTTACATAAAAACCTCAACATTTTTGAGTAATGCTAACTTATTTGGGTTTACAGTGTTGTCTAAACTCATGTTTTCCTTTTACCATTTTATCTGGTCCATACAGATGGATGGTTTTGATTGCCTTGCATTGGACACTTTCAGACATTCTGCGTCTGGGCCTCAAATGTCATCTGTGCGAGGATAAATGATTGTGCTTCTCTAAATGTTTTTGTGAATGTGTCCAGGGAGAACCTCACCCTGAATTCTCGCAGTCGGTCGAGTCTTGCACTAATGGCTTTGCGTTGGATGGCTAGCTCAGCCACATGGCTTCTCCACTGCTCGTCTTTCTCCTGCGCACACACGCATACACACATATAAAACACTCACTTGCTTTGAGAGACTTGGGTTGAAGAGCAATGGTGAACTTCTTTAGAATAATATCAACCATTTGTTATGAAACCATTACTTTGAATTAAGGCGGCTGTGTTTATTTAGTGTTTATACCCTGCAGGCCCTTCATAACATTAGACATTAGACATGGATTCCTGCGACAAATTAAACCTTACATAACCATTTTCCATCCTTGCAATTTTTTTTTAATGACCTGCCTTGTCTTCTGGCATCTAAACACGTTGATTGAGTTGATTTGCCTGTAAAAATAACAATAAAAGTGATAGGAGATGGATAACATTATATATCAGATACTGAGGAATCAGGTTATAGCCAGATAATAATCAGATTATAACGTTAAGATCTGGGGTAATATCCAAGTTGGGATAAAATATGTTCTTATGTTCAATTTATACATGATTAGGAATAAAACCAGTGTAAATGTTTCATACTTTTTGTTTATTGCTGCCAAATGCACCACTTGATTTGAATTCATAGCTTAACTAGTATTTCACTAAATGATAAATTCCTGGAAAATATGCTTGAACTTGACTGAAATTCACCAGGAGCAAAATGAACTTTCGTTGAAGAATGGTGTTCATTGTTTTGGACGCTGGGTTTGAAAGGGTTAAAGGATGCGACATGCAACATGAACAAAGCCATGTCTGAAGAATAAGCACATTTGAATTCTTAGAAGACAACCCTTTAATTAGTTGTACAAAAGTACAATTTTCTATTGAATTTTAGGGTAAATTCCAACTGCTGTTCTAAAGAATCACTGAGCTTTAGGCAAAGATTCACCAAATCATCCAAGCAGCACGCATCACTCTTTTATAGTTTAGGAACTGTTCAATGATTAATGCAATGCATCTTTCAAGGCAAATCAGTAATCAATAAGTGAGTAACTGGGGAGTAGTTCCGTAGTTTTCTGATCTGAGCCATTTCTGGAAAAAGCCTGGGCTAAAAAAAAGAAAAGATTTAATATGCTTTTATTTAAAAATAGAGACTTTTTGAGTAAAAGATTCACATTTCTCAATGTAAACATATTATTGTCATTGAACCTTTACAAAATTTCATGTACCGTATTTTTCGGCTCATAACACGCACTTTTTCTTCCCCAAAACTGAGGGGGGAAAGTTGGTGCGTCTTATACAGCGAATACAGAGCGCCGTGGAGTCCGGTCACGGCAGTAGGAGAGGCGTAAGAGCTCCGGAGCTAGGCCGAAGCCGCGGCCATATTTAAACACCCAGCGCTGCGCGCTGACGTCATCGCCCATCTCTGCCATAGCGCGGCCGTAACGAAAGCGGGAAAAAAACTACATTTCCCACAATGCCTTTGGCTACGGTAGCCACAACAATGTTTCCAATCCGCATCCATACTCACGAGCTACAGAGCTGCCGTTTCTCACACATTGAACGTAAGACTCTCGCGTTTAAAATTCTCACGCTAAAATACATTTCAAGATGTGAAATGGGCACAGCTAATAGTTTATCTGCGATGTTTCTTGAGCCTGACGATAAGATGATGATCGATCTGCATCGTCTTCAGTCTGTGAGGGTTTTTTTTCCGCTAAACATTCACTTGGACAGTTTCACAAACTTGGACAGTTTGATCCTTTATTAATGGAGTTATGTGGGTTTTCATAAGCTGACAAAAATCAAAAGGATTTATATTAGAACAACAAGCATACAATTGTTTCCATGTGTTGACGTCAGGTGCACAGATGAGCGCTCTCTCTCTCTTGCTCGCGTGAGGAAAACAAAACGCTCTCAATGACTGAAACTCTTCTTTAATAAACTCAAACTCAAATCATCTCTCAACGGTACATCTCACACATGTACATACGAGATAACAAACGTAAGTAACGTGCTCTGCAATTGGGTAGTGTTCCTACCGTAATGAACCAGGTAAGAGCGCATAAGGATCATATCTTAACACCATGCAACCGAATTGTCACTTAAATAAGCTATAAATAATGAGTTATTTAACATTAAGGAGTAGTTACATTTATTTTACATTAAAATAGTTATTAATTAATTATTAAATAATTATTATTTTATATCTTTTACATTCTTTTCAAGGTTTAAAGGGGGGCTCGACTAAAAAAGTTTGAGAACCACTGTATTATTACTAATGTGGGGGCAATCTTACTAGCTATTATTAGTAATGTAGTGACAATGTTACTGGCTATTATTAGTAATGTAGTGACAATGTTGCACTGGAACAGTGATGGTGATAACGAATGGTGGACTTTAGAGTGATGAGTGGGGGCAAAGAAAAACATTACAGCCTTTTTTTGTTACTTTTACTGTTTACTGTCTGTTCATGTTACATGTTTGGCTGTTAACTTTTACACAGTTGATATAAAATATTTTACAACAGTATTTGGTTCAGAATCTGTTTTTTCTAAATCTTCCTCATTTAAAATTGGGTGCGTCTTATATGCCGGTGCGTCTTATGAGCCGAAAAATACGGTAACTGGTTACCGCAACATTTTTTAGTTATGCCAACGTATTTGGGTTTACAGTGTAGATAAACTCATGTTTTCCCGATCCATACAGATGTATGGTTTTGATTGCTTTGACACATATGGGCACATTTGAATCCCGATCCTGCTGTCTTTTTCAACCTTCCCCAATCTCTCTCCTGCATTGCTCCCTGTCTCTTTTCACTGTCCTATCACTTAAAACCAATATAGGCAATTGTCCCCAAAATGTATCTAAAAAATAATTTTACATGTAAACAAATCATCTAGAGCTATAAACAAATCATAATAATAAAAAAAAAAACGATTGCAATGTTAAATAAGTACTAAAAACAGTGCAATAATAATCCATTGACCATAATGGGATATTGTGCATGATACATATGATACATAACATATGGTACATATAACGATAACATGTTAATAATGTCAATAAATTAAATGGGTTGGAGCCCCAATAAAATAAACTGGTCAGAGTTCCAATAATTTAAACAGGTTAGAGTCCCATTGGGATAGAGTCCAAATAATTTAAATAGGTTAGAGTCCCATTGGGTTAGAGTCCCAATAATTTAAATTGGTTAGAGCACCATTGGGTTAGAGTCCCAATAATTTAAATTGGTTAGAGTCCCATTGGGTTAGAGTCCAAATAATTTAAATATGTTAGAGTCCCATTGGGTTAGAGTCCCAATAATATAAATATGTTAGAGTCCCATTGGGTTAGAGTCCCAATAATTTAAATTGGTTAGAGTCCCATTGGGTTAGAGTCCTAATAATTTAAATAGGTTAGAATCTCATTGGGTAAGAGTCCCAATAATTTAAACCGGTTACAGTATTTTTGGGCTAGAGTCCCACTATAGTAAACAGGTCAGAGTCTCTTTTGGGTTAAAGTCCCAATAATTTAAACAAGTTAGAGTCCTGTTTGGTTAGAGTCCCAATAGTTTAAATTGGTTAGAGTCCCATTGGGTTAGAGTCCCAATAATTTAAATTGGTAAGAGTCCTATTCCAACTCCTCCAGCTCTACGTCCCCTCCAGAAAATGAACAGCGTCTGGTGGTCCCATCTCAGAGCAGCAAAAAATCTCTCACCAGGACCTTCTCCTTCACAGTTCCTGGCTGGTGGAATTCCATTGCCGTCCCATTACGGAAAGCTGAATCTCTTTACACCTTCAAAAAGCAACTAAAAACTCTACTCTTTCGAGAGCACTTACTAACTTAACTCTGAAGCGCTGATTTGAATTCATTTTCTGTACTAGCTTGAAAGTGTTCTATGTGTATGTCTTCTAATCAATCCACTTTGTACCAAACTGCTTGATGGTTACTCCCAATGTAAGTCGCTTTGGATAAAACCGTCTGCTAAATACATAAATGTACATGTAAGTTAATTGAAGCTCCCCGGAGCAGCGTCTCAGAGAGATATTTGCCCTGTGCTTTCATTGACTCTGAGGCTGATTCTGGCCACTATTGTTGAGCTCAGGCTGAACATTTAAAAAACAATGACAGCTTACTATTATCAAAGTACGGAATATAAATCAAGCAAAGTCTGCATGTTTTAATACTGAGGGGATGTTTTTAGATGCGTAAATGTTGAGTGACTTATCTTTTAACACAGAAAACAGCAAGGAACTTCCTAAATTGGCAAAACAAATAAATAAATAAAAATAGTTTCCAAAATGCTGAAATCCTCCTTGTTATTGCTTAAAAATGTCCATGTGATTCAGCCGCAGTGAGTGAAAGTGATGTATATCTAAAGGAATGAGGCTGGGCTTGACCTTTGGCTTATACACCTCATGTGTGGGAGCCACTTCCTGTCTTTAGTGGCATTATATAAATCGTCGGCACCAAACGCAGTAGCACTAACATATGGAAGATGTTGAAACTCATCCAGGCGAACGAGTGAAACACCTCTCACACCTTTCTCCCGAGAGAACCACTCATAGTCTAACACTCCTCATCTGATCTGCACAGAGGGGGAAGCAGCTTATGAAAGATCAGATCCTACATACATGGGAAACAGGAGTAAAAGCACGTCCCTTGACCCCTGTGGACATTAATCAGGGAACGGATGCGATGCAAACCTGAAAAAAACAGCAAAAAATACTTCATGCAGCTGGTAGGGAGGAAGAGAGAGCAGGACACTGTTCAGGGGACAATGATGTGTATTAGGGAGCTCGGAATGTTTCTTGAGCCAAAAGACAAGCTTTTATGAAACATTTGGTCTTGAATAGATGTAAACATTTGTCCAGTTTTCATTTGTTCTCTTCCCTTGATTTTTGTTAGCATATAAAAGTTTAAATTTAACAGAACAGAGCCATTCCTCTCTGACTGCCAAACTTTGATTTAATATGTGCATCATGTTCTTGTGAAATAAACAAAGCATGCTTTTTCTGTATTCTGGCTTCACTCTTTCCCTTAAGTGTAATTCAGTTCAATGAACTCTTAAAACATGCTAAATTCATTTATTGCATTACCCTTGATAGCAGTTGCCAGAGCAGTGGGAGTAGAGGCATGTTTTGTACCAGTTTTAGGGACCAGATGTCATCAATGACTATAGAAAAGGGTGTAGCATCCAATGGAGAGATTCATTATGGAAATATAAGTAAATCAGAAGCGTTTAATCCATGCTTTTATTATAACTTGTTTAGATTATTGCAATGCTCGTTATGTTGGACTTACACAGAGGTCACTTGCTCGACTGCAGCTAGTCCAGAACGCTGCTGCTCGTCTTTTTGCACAAAAACAAGAGCGTTTTACTCCCATTTTAGCATCTCTTCATGGGCTCCCAGTTCGTTTAAGGATTGATTTTAAAATTCTTTTATTTGTTTTCAAATGTCTTCATCGTCTCGCGTCAAAGTACCTGTCTCACCTGATCCAAGTATACACCCCTCCTCGCTCCCTCAGTTCAGAAAATCAGATACAGCTAATCGTCTCAAAGACCAAGAGGAAACTGAGAGGTGATCAAGCCTTCTCAGTCTTCGGACCAAAGATCTGGAATGAATTGCCCCTATACCTCAGACAGATGGACTCACTTTCCACTTTTAAATCTGATCTAAAAACATATTTCTTCCCTTTGGCTAATTAAGTTGGAATCTTGACTGCATTGTATTTTAATTTTCCTTATGTCTGAAAATTAACCTGAACCAGTTATGTCTGTACATTTACATTTTTTACACGTTATTTGTTATACATTTTTCTTAATGGTAGCTTTCCTGTGGCTCACTTGGTAGAGCATTGCGCTAACAACGCAAAGGTTGTGGGTTCAAATCCCAGAGAAAGCAAGAACTGACAGAAAAAAAAATGTGTTCATTCAAATGTAAGTTGCTTTGGATAAAAGTGTCTGCCAAATGTATCTATAATCTATTTATTTATTTTTTACAGTGTACTTTTGTAAAATTTTGATTTCTGCCAGTATACAAACCTGTTTAAAAAGTGGTTTAATGCTAAAAAAAAAAGATCATTTGACATATTAACAATATTGTTCCGGATGGGTTTTGTGTTTGAGAATCTGTTTTTAATCCTCGGCAAACACCAAATATGTTGAGGCATGAACACATCTGTGGTAACTCTCTAAAATCCGGATGTGCAAACGACTGATTTGATTGAGAAAGGAAGAAGGAAGAGCAATCATCTTTCTGATCCCCTTGGGCTCTTTTGAAGCGAGTACAGAGTTTCCCAAGCTGTTGAATTCATGACAGCACCCGAGCGGACGACAATAACAACAGAACGAGTGTCCTTCAGTGACCTCACACTTGGCTGTTAAAACTAGACTCTGGGAACAGATTGTGTGCAGCTGGAGGCTTCATTGCTGTGCCTTAAAAACACCCACTTCCACCTTAAGCAGATCAGCACTGAAGGGTAGCACACGCTCCTTAACTTCCAGCTTATGAAAGCATATATATGCTTATATTTGCAATTAATTGTGATCATTCTGAAGAAGAGAAATGGCATCCAGCCTTGTGAATGTCTCTACTTTCACAAGAATTCATTATGTAAACACTAATCACCAATTGTTTCTTATATTAAAAGCTTGTTTTATATCAGAGGTCAGTGAAATCTAGAGGAAAACTAGTGTAAGTCAATTGCTCATTAAATAATTTCATTAGAAGAAAGAAGCTCAAATAGGGCTGAATCAGAAAGCCAAAAGTCTTGTTTTTTGCTAGCGTTCTGTTCTTCCTGCAGGGTCTCAACAGTTCTGCTTGATAGATGAACCCTTTCACTGTCAATACCCTGTCTGTTGGCAATTTACCATGTTATATATGAAGTATTATCAAATATATGTAATTGCAGCAGAAGGGAACACCCCTTCTTCCAGTCCCCCAGACGTAAACTGTGTTCTAGTGAGGAAAGAGCTGCAGGCATATCATCATCGTCTCTGGCTCTCAAACACATTTTTTGGTTGGAAAAAACAAGTAAGTTGTTATCAACGTGATAAAACAATGTATATGCTATTAGTTTCGATAACGTTAAAACAGGCTCCTTTCAGTATACAGGAAATCCTTTATTACACTGGAAACATACCCATGTAATCCTGTACGTGCTCTAAACCACAAAACCAGAATAAACAGAAAGATAGTTCTCATTCGGTCTCCCTTACACTTCTTGTTTGTAAACACAGCACAGACAGAGCGTGACGACAGCAACAAACTCTATGAACACCCAAAACTCCAGTTTTCCTCTCCACACGGAACATGAACACTGGTGCTGCAGTTACATGTGGATTGACAGTGCAACCGTGCAGAAAAATACCAGTTTCAAAGAGTGCCTGACTTTAACCAAACTCTTGTGTTTCTTTCTCAGAGAAACAACTATGATCGAAGGTGAGTGAGACTAACGGAACATATCAGATAGACAGAAAAGTGTTTCCAGTGTTCTCACAGAATTGTACAACGACTGGTTTATCTCTGCATACCTTCTGCTGTTGCTCTATTTCATGCTGCTTTTCTAGCTCGAGTCGCTTTCGCTCCTGTCGACCATGAACCTTTAAAAAGAAGATAATGTAAGTAATAGGTGGAGATTCATGGCCATCTAACCAATGAGTATAGGGCAGAGCACAATTTCGTGTCCAATGCAGATCATTAGCACCTGTCCAGGTAAAGCAGCGCATAGCCATAGGAAAAAGCAGACCAGAGCAAAGCCAATCAAACCAGAGTATGGCTTAGACAAAACGTAAGCTAATAATCAAAGCAGACCATAATCATTTAACCAATTAAAGCGGAGCGTAATTTTCGGAACAATAAAAACAGCGCATAGCCATAGGATCAATCAAAGAAAAGCAAAGACATCTCACCAATCAAAACAGAGCAACGATATCTGATCAAAGCAGAACAAAATAGGACAGTCCATAGACATATGGCTAATCAATACAGAGCAAAGTAATCTGACCAATCAAAGCAAAGCAGCAAAACACATCTCACCAAATAAAGCAGCGAAAATAGCTGAACCAATCAAAACTGACCGGGTGTGACTAATCAACCCAGAGCATCTGAACAGCTTCTTCTTCTTCTTCTACTTTCGGCTGTTCCCAGTTTAGGGGTCGCCACAGCGAATCATGTTTCCACCTAACTCTGTCCTCAGTATCCTCTACTCTTGCACCAACTAACTTGATGCCCTCTTTCAGTACATCCATATATCTCGTCTTTGGTCTTCCTCTTGACCTCTTGCCTGGAATCTCTATCTCCAACATCCTTCTACCAATATAACCACTATCCCTCCTCTGCACATGTCCAAACCATCTCAATCTGGCCTCTCTGACTTTGTCTCCAAAACAACCAACCTGAGCTGTCCCTCTGATGTGCTTGTAACATATGGAAATAAATAGGCTAACCAATCAAAGTGCAACATGGTCATCTGACCAGCTAAAGCAGTGCACAGATATCTGACCAATTAAATCAGAGCATAGACATGTGACTAATCAATACAGGCCAAAGGCATCTGACCCGTCAAAGCAGGTCATTGACATCTTACCAATAAAATCAGAAAATTAAAGGCTAACCAATCACTTAAGAGCATTGAGTGCTGACAAATCAAGCACTACATACTCATCCAACCAATTAAATGCAGAGCAAAGACATCTGATCAATCAAAACAGGGCATAAACGTGTGACTAATCAATGCTGAGCATAGGCTTCTGAATAAAGCACAGAACAGACATCCAAACAATGAAAGCAGTGCACAAACATTTGACCAATAAAATCAGAGCATAGACATCTGACCAACGAATCAGAGCAAAATCCATAACTTATCAAAGTGAAGCAAAGCCATTTGACCGAACAAATCAAAGCAGAAAATACCAAATATACCCTCTCTTCTTGCTTTTCCTCCCTAGGTTCCTTCTTCGTACTTGTGCTCTCCTTCGGACTCTCCATTGGCTTTTCTGGAGTGCTCAAGAATGAATAATCCTCCTCTTTACAAAGATCCCGCATGCACTAGAACACAGAAAGACAGAAACATGTTATTTCAGGTCATGTATCGTCATGGTAAAATGTAAAAATGACACTGATGTTTCGGAGTATGCTGTCAATCAATTATACTGTAACTTCATTCAAAAAGAACATGTGAAAATTTAGGAAATAGGGTATGAACCTTTGACATCGGTATCTGAGCAAATCTCGTCAAATGAGTCATCCTAAAAACAGAATTAATGAAACAATTAATTGTTCAATGTTAAAAATGTTGCTTGTGCATCACGTGATAAATTAAACACAAAGCCGAGTCAAGTTCCACAGAGTTCATTATGTTTCCAATGATCTATATTTACATATAGATTATAATATTTACAGAAATGTTTCAATCCTCACTCACCTGGACTGCTGTTGTCGTTCTGTGTCCAGTTTGTTTGCGTTTCCTTTCTGCTCTCTGAACTTATACAAGTGATAATGACGAAGCATGAAAGACATCATAGTTATTTCAGCACAAAGCTGCTAAAACAATCACTACGGCGCTAATAAACCCAGTGTCCCTTCACGTTTGATGAATTGAGACTTTCCACTGCTTTAGGAGACTATCTTATAATGTGTGCAAATAAACTATAAACTAAACAAAAGTCAGGGATATTATCAATATTCATCTTTGTGTTTCAAACCCTGATTTTACCAGATGTGCTTGACACCCAGAGGGCACTGTGACCCCCCATTTGGGTCGAAACCGAAGATGAGAGCCTGGAATGCAGAGATCATATGAGGAGGGCGCATGGCTTGTGTGTTTTAGCCAGGGGAAAAGTATTTGGATTGTTTTACTGCTTAGAACATCTCCAATCTTCATGGGAGCAATGCTTTAGGTGTGAAGGTCAAGGGTTAAAGCGTCCCGCTGAACTTCTGAGACTTGAAATTGAGACTGACGCGTTGTTGCCTGTGAGTTTGGATGTATTTTAAACATTCTTTGAACGTCACTTTTCTAGAAGATTTCTTGTGAAAGATGAATTCCTGTAACACCAGGTTCGTGAACATTTCACATTGCTGCAAAAATGATTTGGTACGCTGTCAATTTTATACATATTCACCCTTAAATAGAATGTAGAGATATGTAATGTTTGGTTCATTTCTGCAGACTGACAAACTCCTTAGTTTCCCTGGTTGTGTTTTTGTGGTCATTGTCATGTTTGAAGGCCCAACTATGACTCATCTGCAATGTTCTTGATGACCTTTACGCACCTATGTATCTGCTGCAAGCAGTCACTGCATACAGGAGATCTTTTAATCAGGAGAAATTTCTTTTCAATCAGAAGTCCAAATCCCACCAGCTGTTTGAATTAAGTGGGAATGACCCAGCTATTGTTTAATTTTGATTCAAATATAATGTGTGGGTTTCAAAATGGTTATTAGTTTTGATAGTTTTGGTATCAAAAGAACATTACAAGAGTTATGACAAATGATCTTTCAGATTCATTTTACAGGCCCCAAATTGGTGCCATCAATGCCATCTAGTGGTAAAAAGAAGGTATTACCCTTGAAAGTACAAGACCTGTGAGATGTGTTGCGTTTTCAAAGTTCTAGGACCAAAAAAGTTTAATGTAACAAATGTTCTTGGAATATAATAAGGCTTAGGTGAGGTTTGCTAGTTTAGTTTTTGCCTGTTTAGCCCAATATTTGCTGGAGATTGAAGAGTGAGAGATTGAAAATGAATGAATGAAAATGTCTAAATGTAGTACTCTGTATTGTATTTTTTGTATTCATTGATTTATTTTCTAACCCGCTTATTCCCTTTTTGGGGTCACGGGGGTCTGCCGGTGCAGATCTCCAGTGCACATTGGGTGAGAGGCGGGGGTACACCCTGGACAGGTCGCCAGTCCATTGCAGGGCAACATTCACCCACACATTCACACTTAAGGGGAATTTAGATTATTCAATTATCCTAACCACATGTTTTTGGGATTGTGGGGGAAACCAGAGTACCCAGAGGAAACCCATGCAAGCACAGGGAGAACATGCAAACTCCTTCCTGGAAGGTCACGGGTGAGCCTCAAACCGGCAACCTTCTAACTGGAATGCCACAGAGCTACCCAATGCACCATCGTGCCGCCCCTGTATTTTTTATTAATTTTTTTAATGTAATGAACAAAATATTTGCAAAAAAATGGAAGCTAAGGTTGTATTAAAAAAAAGATATCAAGCACTGCACAACAAACAGTTATAAAGATAATTTATTAGAACAAATTTTAAAGTAGTAAAAAAAAAACTCAAAAAGGGGCCAAAGGGTTAAGTAGAAAAGTGCTAATGTGTCTTTACACACCAGTCAGAAAATATTCAGTTTGTCGATGCATCAGTTTTCAAGAAATGCAACAAGTCATTCTTTCTCATGCAGTGCAAAAAAAGTGCAGTGATGACGTTGAGGAGAGTAGAGTAGAGGAGAGGAAATGCAGCAATGAGTGTTTGATGTTTACCGTTTACATTAGTTTATGAGCAGTTCACCGTAGTGCCTGATCTATTGTTCAGGAGACGGTCGATGCACTCATTTTTAAAGGTAAGAGAATTGACGCAGGCTTTATAATTGCGCCTCATGTTGATTGGGTAGGTCTTCTTGTATAACGAGAAAAAAAGTATGGTGTCAGGGAGATTTTAACCTTCAATGTCGTCAATTTTCTAATAATTGTATAAAAGTTGTTTTCTTCTCACAAAGTTGTTTGCTAATGTCCTGTAGACTGTCCAAGCCCTCTGAATAGGGCTGTCATGATAACTACTTTTTGCTGTGCGATATGTTGCGCCAAAAGGATCTGCATTAAACTATAGTTTTGATTTTTTAAAACCATTTCAGTACACTAATTCTATAATGGCAGCGTGAACATTTTATTGTCAAGAATATATAAAACATTGTTGTACAAAGATGGAATAGCAGTTTGCAAAATGTATGCTTTCTTTGGCAATTGGTACTGCTTGTCAACCTTGTCATCTCTTTGACTGTAAAGCGAGTTACGCTATCTGTAAGCGTGCACCATTTCACGGTGTCACTTCCAAAAAAAAAACAGTTCACAGATAACTATTTTTAAGGTCCCTCTTCAGCCGACTGCGGTTGTTACTCCAAGGTTGAAAACCTGGACAGGTTGTTTATATTTGAGGTGAGACTTGGTGGTATTTCCACTTGTCATCGTCCCGGTTTTTAAATAAAGTCGACAAACTGGCTCGCCTATGTAAATTGGCTCTCATGTAAAGTTGATCTTAAAGCAAAAATATGCAGACAAATACACAAATAGCACAATGCCCCCCCCCCTTCTGTTGGCGACAGAGGCTGCGTGATTGTTGGCACCAAAAAATTGTGTTCATTGTTAGAAATTGATCAATGAGTCGAGATATAAATAGGTTTTCTTGTGAAAGTCTACAGTTTTGTCCCTGGTGTCCTCAAACAGCTCTTTATTCTTGCTCTTTGTTTAGAGTTTTGAGTGAATGATTGACAGGAGGACAGGTCACAAGTTCAAGCAGATAATTTAATTCAGGTAATGAATGGTAATGAGACAAACTAACTGTTTGGAGGGAACCAGGAGTCCAGCCGGTTGGTAGTTGATCAAATACATATTTAATGCCATAAAATAATACATTGTGACTATCTGAATTTTGTTAATCAGTCTCTCACAGTTTGGGTATAAACGTTTCAATACTACTATGCCATAATTGATCTCCGAAGATCACCTGGTCTCAGGCTTTGCTCTTAAGGAAGAGGATTATATGCTAATGGACCATCACCCAGAGCTATTTTCTCTCTGTCATTATACTAATGTCTTGTACTTCTCACACCGTTTCACTTAGGAATCATGCTCAGAATTGTTCCAGGTCTTCAGAAGCTGTTCCTAAAAGGATGCAAGCAACACCAATGTTAAGAAAAAGCTTTATTTAGACAAATCTCACACAGACTGCCCTTGCAGTGAAAAGAGGAGGATGTCGTAGGCCTGATAAACAGCGCTCCTTCAAGTATCAAGACATTACTCTCTCTTTCTCTCAAATAAAAGATACAAACAGTGGGTAATGGGTACAGCCAAAAGAATCTACTTCACTACACACCGACCAGAGCAAACAAGTCTTTCTTCTCATCTAAAGTATGGATTGGTCTTGCAGTTTCTTGTCAGAAAATTTGTCCTTAAATTTGGCACAGTTTGCTCAGCATCTTTTCCTTGGGTTGCACCTTGGGGTCTGTCATGTACAGTTTAAAGCAGCAATAATCCATCCCAGAAGGGCTTAAAATACAGGGAATATCATCCAAGAGTAGCAGTCCTTTAGGGATCCTCATCTTTCCGGAGTATTTATGAGATGCAAGAGTCTGGCCCATTCCAATGTTTCTTTGCGGTTTCTGTTTTAGCAGTTTTTGTGTGGTTTGTGGTGTCTTCAGCTGTCAATTGATTTGCTTTAAATCTCACTCAATAACCAAAATCAATGAACATTACAAATGTGCATGTCATTATTGATCATTTTATGAAATTGGTGTCCTTTGTGTCCCCTGCTTTTACAGTTGTACATAAAACAGCTACAATGATGGTCACGGGGTGATCGCAACAGGAGTTATGGGGATACCAAGGGCACTGATCACATGGAATGACCCTTTAAGTGTCTTTTCAGAACCCTGTTACGAGTCAGGAAATAGTATGCAGTAAACTATTTTATATCACTGCTTTATAGCCCAATTATGAGAGACGGCTGCATGTTAATCAAGCTTTAGTGGAGGAACTCTTGGCACTTGAATTTGTGCTGTAATAGGTTTGGACCTCACAATTAAACAGGGCTGAGAATCAGTTGTGTTTCTGTATCACAATAGAATTGTTGGATTTATGCTGAAAACATGGTGTTTATCTTTACATTATTTCAATTATTGCAACTACTAAGAATGACAATGACAGTGTGTGTGCCAATCACACTGGCTGTTTTGAATTTAATAGGGATGGAATGACCGACCAAATGTTTAATTTTTGATTTCAAATATAATGTGTATGTTTCAAAAGAACATTACGAGAGTTATAACACATAATTTAATATTTCAAAATAAAAAGATATAGACCCGAAATTGGTGCCATCAGTGTCATCTTGTGGTGAAAATAAGGGACAACTTGAAAGTACAAGACCTGTGATATGGCTTACGTTTTTAAAAGTTCTGGCACACAAAAAGCACAATAAAATAAAAAGTGCTTGGAATGCTTTTTTTGTTTGTTTTTAAATGTCTTTCACATTGTTTTCACCTTGTCTTTGATTTGTGGAGAGATTTGTGAATTTTTATTTTGTCTCAACACCTATGATTTTTGTTAGAAAACACAAAAACGGTTTGTTTTCAAATTTTGCTGTAACAAAAATGACCAAATGTAATTCTCAGAATTGTATTTTTGTTGTGGGTGGAATTATTGTGTAATGTAATTAAAAGTAGTAAAGTAGTAAAAACTGCTCAAAAAGGCTGAGATTAATAAAAGCATATTTTCGCATTAAATGTACATGGCCAATCAGAAGTGACCTAAGTCATGTGTCACAGACATAATCCTGAACAAGGCAACCTATCGTTCAACACTCTCTTGGGTATATTTCATTCATCAAGGAAACATTTCAGTGTTTGAAGAACCTGCTCACCTCAGTCTGCACAATAGGGCATCTCTCCTTACATAAACGTACAGCAGGCCTTTTTATAGCCACAGTGCACCGGTGAATGCTTATCTCCTAAGACGAGTCTGACAAGAGGGAAACCCTCTTATGGAGGAGATTACGTGTTCAAATCCAAGCTCTGCATGTATGTGCAGCATCTTAAGGCAGCTTTACCTCTGTGTAAGACTGGTTCTTAGCAATGGCCTATTTTTTTGTTCTTTTTCTTTTTTATGGCCCTTTTCACACATTAATGTGGTGCATTTGAAACGTGAGCTTATTTACACTGGATGTGTTGATAAATTAGAGGTGGGGTGTGGCTTGTGGGAGGAGCTCATTTTTAGATGTACTAATGGCTTGCACATGGCCAAGCAGCGGTCGATACTTTCAGAATGTGTCAGGAGGGATTATGGCAATGATGGGCTAAATACTTTACAAAGGTCATGTGGTTGAGTTTGTGGCATGATAACTTTCCAGGCCATATGTTCTGCAAAGATCAATGGTAATATTGGGTTCTGAGGAATTAGAGGTGGGGATTTTGGGAACTATTATAGAATCTAAACATGGATGTGAAGCATCCCCCAATGTGCCCGACTTTAAAAATGATACGGTTTTAGGGAAAGTTGCGGGGCAGTTCTCAGATCAGTGCTTTAGCCCCTAATGAAAAAGGCTAATACAAGATTCATTCAGATTTTATTGAACAGTTGCAAACCTCAACAGGATTTATGAGGTTACTGGAGCGTAAATTAAATTATTAGAACTTTCAGGTTTGGTGCTTTACTTTGGTTTCACTTTAGGGGTAAAAAATTGTAGGTATTGAAGATATCTAGGAAATTTTAGGATAAATTTTTACATTTTATTCATTTATAGAGTAAAAGAATGTTGGTCCTGAAACATGGCCTCAAGAGAGGATGTGAATAGGTTAAATGTTAAAATGTGGAGCATTTTAGGTTAAAAAGGTAATTTCTGTACCTATATATGAAAAAAATTCAGCTGAATTGCAAGCTATGGATTTAAATGTTTCTTTATTCATTAATAATTTACTTTTCATAGGACTAACTAAAAATGGATGTTCATGGCCCACTGTCATTGTATGACTCAGCTGTCAATCACAGTCCATCTCAAACCAGATCTAACACTGGGACAATCTGAGTGTTGCAGTTTCAGCTGACGAGACAAACAGGGGTGATAAGATGAAGTTAAAGGTTAGCACCTCTATAAGCTATAGCACCTCTAAAAGACATAAAACTGCCACAGCTTCCTTGAATGACTGTTTGGGGATGTTCCCTATTGATTTTTTTATGGTCAGAGATAAACCTTACAATGGCTATAGTCAGACTTTAATGCACAATTCAGATTTTTCTAAACTGTATCTGCAGAAAAGGACATTATTTACAATGATTTAGTAAATATGGATGTGATGTTCTTGTGTGGCTTTGCTGAAGCTAATTTCTGATGGGGAAAAATGAACAGCAGGACAGTCATCTCCTGTGACAAGCGCTTGTTAATGAAAATATAGCAAAAAGCTTGCAACTTTGATGATATAAAGCAAGCCAGATAAATGTGACTGTGCTGAAAAAAAGAAACATCTTAGAACCACATATTAAAGTTTTTGGGGTCATTTCAGTCCAAGTTTGGACGTAGATTTAAGGAGTCCACACATTTACCTGAGTTTTACATGCATTTACACCAAACATACACTCAAAGAGCACAAAAATTTGAGCAAAAAGCTAAACAAAGCTAGCTCTACCAAGTTTTGTCAATTTTTTACTTGCAGAATGTTGGGTACCAATAAAATTTGGATAGTAGTTGCGAAAAAAAAACATGTCTTGGTGGCGCTCAGTTTTCAACCTACTGCTGACTCATCAACAACATAGAAAAAGAAGGGGAGATGGACTAAGAGCTGCTAACGTATTTGGTGGCTAGGCATAAAGAGCTGTATTATAAACAACACAATGTTTACAAAACACAAGAGTTTACATAGAGACACAATACCCTTATTTAACTCAAGCCCCTATAGTTCAGACTGGTGTAAGAAATTCAGATAGATGTGTGGAGACCTATAGAGGAAATTTGGGCAGATTGTATCATTGTAGCCTTTTGGAAGGTTAATAACCATCAAACAAATAACCTTCCATCTCACTCCATTTCAACATCTGATCAATCTAGCAGATACATTCAATTCAATTCTGCCCAGCTAGATTTGAGGAATAATAAGTCATGTTTTGGTCCATTTTTGCTGGATTTGTTATATTTGATTATTGTCAAATCAAGATCACGTCATCGATTATGAGATATTTCTCCATGCAGACTGTACTCTACAATGGTTCTAAGCTTTCTTGGACACAAAGAGGATCTACTTGCCGGCTGTTTGAGACGAAAAACTGGTTTTGCTGAACAATACTGAAGTTAACTTGATACTGTGTGATCTGGGTTTCCATTGCAACTCTTCCCAAGGTTCAGGTCCGGTGGAGTGTCTAATGTGTGAGCAAGGCACAAATCCACATGCAATGCTCCTGAAGCCCATCGCATGTTCTCCCAAGTCTTTTTGTCGCCTTTCTCTTTGCACACATTTCAATAAATAACAAGTGAACTTATACATCATGGTATAAACTATAAGCATTGCATATAACTTAAATAATAATTAAAATATTTACAGCTCAACAAAAACACTAGAAAGAGTGTTTTTCACGTCCTCTTGTGTTTGCGTGAAAGT
>SRMA01025091.1:0-34274 GCA_007224835.1 Danionella cerebrum
CACTCGCAAGGTAAGGTTTCACATTTGTGTATATTACTTTGCATTTATTTTATTCAGCTTTATTCTGTTTTATTATTTATTACATTATCAATGTGCATTTAAGGATTGAAAAAATGTTACTTGTTTTTTTCTCTTTTTTTTCAGTTTACTGTTGTTTCTGAGAGCCGTTACACGGATTAGGCGTTTTACATGTAAAACTTGCTTCGACATATGAAAAATTTTGAGATACCAACGCCACCCTGGAATGGATTAATTTCGTATCTCCGGGTCCTACTGTAAATCCCAATGCAATACACTGGCATGAGTGGTGATGAGGTAGACGAAAGGACTGATTTCATTGCACAACATCTGAAATGATGATTGTTTTGGTCATCCTAAAATGTTGTATATTAGCCAATGTCTGTCATCAAAGTGGTTTGGCATCATTATTACCTCCCAGATTTGTCTTGACCAGTGTATTCCCAAAGAGCACTCCCCCCACCTCCAAAAACAAGATCACATAACTGCCCAGCAACTACCACATTGAATCACCGCATGCAATCCATTCAAGTCAATGGAACTTTTTTGGTAGAGAGACATAAACTACATCTGTGTCCTTGTTTTCTCTTCACCCAATCAGTGTTTCTCTTTTGCTCTTCCCTTTTATATGCATTTCCTTGTGGTCAATCCTACGGTTCACGCCTCCTGACTCTCCATGATTGCTTCCTACCTTCTTGGATCTCTTGTACTCCTTCTTGTGTTTCTTATGGGTTCCCCAGGTCGCCATCTTTTTTTTGTTTAACACTCCTGTGGATAATAATCATCTATTACTCATAGTCACTTCTATAACTGCCACGGAAGACATCATCGGATGCACTGCCTTTAGGACAAAAACTTAGTGGTACATTCTACCACTCGTTTAGGGAGGTTATTGTTGTGTATAGCTGCCTATTGAGCATGAAAAATAAAGAGTACAATTCTGTGTCTCGTCCTTCCAGTCACTGTGACAGAATTAGTTTAATTGTGAAAATCAATAATGTAAAATTAGTTAAATAAACTAAGGTCTCTTTTTAATTTCAAATGTAAATCTTGAATCCATTTATTAAATAAAAAAAAAATAAATATTAAAAGAATTCCCATTGATTTTTAAAGTTTGAAAAACTTTTTTTTTAAATAAATGAACACAAAGCACCATTTTTTTCACATTTTTTCAGTGCTAAATAGAAACACTGAATCAAAGAAAGACTGATTATATGCATAGAGTGACAAATATGGCTGGATGATCATGCTACAAAACATTTCTCAACCTTGTCCATTTTCAACCTATTTGGCCATTTTAATCTGTGGTGTTTTACACTTTTCATCTTAATGAGTTCGTGCACTTAATAATATAAATCTGCACCCAAACTGACCATTTGAGACCTTTACCCATTTGCCTTCGGTAAAAATGCTGATTTATTATCTTCTGGCACAGAATTGTAGCATTCTTTTATCTTTTAGAAGGTTCTGGTCTGCTACGAATCAAGAGACAAACATTGATTTAGTCGAATCTCTCAGTTTTCTGTGTGCTTTTTGTCAGTACATTTTAAGTACATATACACAAGCTTATTTCACTGGTCACGACTTGATAACCAAGACGCACAGAATATCAGCCTTACCACTAGATGGCACCCCAAAAGCATTGCTTCTGTTTACAAAATATATTTATGATGACAGACCTCTCTTAAGGTGGATATGGTGGATATAATGTTTTTGCATAATACATTTTTGTAAATCGATAGGGTGCACTCTTTCAGATCATGAGGTGCAAAAAAAGATAAAAAAAAACAAAACTGTTCAATCAGATAAAACAATTGAGTGGTTAAAAACTCTTTATGCAGCAAAGATATAATATTTATTTTTGTTGTGAACAATAGTGGAAACTGTGCTAAACATATTACGTACAGATTGTTCTACTTTAAAAGAGGAAGTGGTTTTGGTCAGCTGACCATCTTTTTCTTAACTTCATCACTACAGATCAAAACAACCAGCTAAATACCCCAGTAATCAAGTTCACGTTTAACTTCCACGTAAAAAAAAAAAAGTATTTCAAATGCATTTTTTAGCCAGCAACATCATTCACATGATTGATTTGCTGGCTGTCCTTCCCTTTTTTCTGCCTAATTAGCCTTTGGGCACTTGGTCATAACAATACAAGCCATCTTTTGTTTCCTGTGGCAGCCTTTATTCATCTGGGATTCATCTCCACACACACTCACTGGGGAATCCAGCATGTCACTGGAGAGCAGCTCCCTGTCAGAGCTGCAGGGCAGGAGTGCAAGAACCACCATCCCTCTCCCTGATTTATGATCCCACTAGCCACAATAAAACAAGGAGGAGGCCCAATTATTCGTCTGAGGGAAACCAGAGAAAGTGTGTTATTAGCCGTGACTGGAGGAGAGTTGGGGTTTGAGAAAGGGAAAATAGAAAGGGGTGAAAACGACGCTGCCCAGTACAACAGATCCTACTGTCAGAGCTCTCTTTATAAAGATGTGTTTCGTGCAGATATTATCATAGGATTCTGAAGGGTATGATACAATCTTGATCAATCCATTCAAGTTAGGATCAATTCTACTGGACAGAAACATCATTATGCCTCAGAGTAGAATTTCAATTCAGTACAACTTAAGTAAATATAAGAAAACTATGATAAATAACTTTTTCCCATGTGTTTTATATTTGATCCCTGAGCAGAAATAGACTGAAATGCAGATCAAAATGTGTTTTGCAAATTCAATTCAATTCTAAAGTTTAGCAAATAAATATTTTTCTGTGAAGATTTTTGGTTTAATCTTGAACTTTTTTTTCTCAAACTTTTTGCAAAACTTGTATTTGCTTTATTTTGGTTTATCTTTTTAGATTTTTTTTGTTTTGTTTAATAGTGAATTGTTTATTTTTACTTGCAGATCAAAGTAGACTGAAATGCAGATCAAATTGTGTTTTGCAAAGTCAATGTTACTAAAATTTAGTAAATACATATTTTTTTGTAACTTTTTTTTTTGCAAAACTTTTCTCCTTTTGCTTCTTTTCTGTTTATCTTTGCAAGGTTGAATTCTTCTATGAATCCATGTTGACAAATTTGGCTTTGTATCTTTGTATCTTTAGTTCCATATAATGTGTTTCAAGTGAACATCGAAGCGATTAAAAGTTTCTCATCAAAGATGAGCCCTGAGAGAGGTCAATTGTGCTCAAAACATTTGGTCACTTTATTTTGTTCTAGAAACCATACATTATTGATATACACCGGGCTTATTTCACTACATCCGGTGAAGAGGTCTCATGCATTTATCCCTGCACCCCTCGCACCCTCTGGGAATGCCCTTATGTGCAAATGTTTTGGGATGAGGTCCTCGAAATTCTCTCCTCGGTAGACTGCACTCTACTGCTATTAAATATTAAATACCAGTGCCTTTGTAACTTTGGATATCAGGAATTCTGACTAGATGCTTTGACTACAGCTACAAAGAAGTGGAAACCACTCAGCCAAGCACTGGTTACCTTTATTACTGCACATACTTTACCTTTACCACACTGTAAAAAATAAACAAGAACTTTACCATCAAATGTACGGTAGCACCATTATTGTATTTATGTTTAGAACTGTCTAAATAACTTTTTGTTGTTACTAAAAAAACAGTTTATACCAATTGATTTAAATCAACATTTTTTTATATAACTGTCTAATTTTAAGGTTTGTATTGGATTAATTAATTTAAAAACATGAGCTCAGAACTGTTTATATTAAAGGTTTCTGTTGTAATAGTTATAGTAGTTTAAAAAATAAACTTTTACAGTCAAATATACTGTAGTTATTCATGGCACAGGATTGTACTGTAAATGTTCCATATTGTAATCATATTTTCATGGTTTATAGCTGTATGCATATGATTCCATGGATTTCTTAAAAAACTTCTCCAAAACATATAAGAACAAAAAAATCATGTTTTTTACTATTAGAGATCATACAGTAATTTGTTAATTTTACAACAATAAACCTTATTTTCATAAAATGGTAACTTACATTTAAATCTAGTTATGCTGTAACTTCTACAGTTATCACGTGTTTTGTGAAATACAGTCTTTTTCTATAGCATTTATGTGGTATTTAACGGTAAAATGTAACAGTTTTCTGCACAAACTATTTGTAGAAAACTATGTATATGTTGCAGCATATATACATATGTTTTTTTTATTATTTATTACAATGGTGTGATTTTGACTTTAGATTCAGGGTGAGTCTAATAGCCTTCAGCACAATGGTGACTGGAGGTTACTTGACTTTTTAACTGGGCATTGAAATGGTGAGTCATGCCCAAAGCAATCAAACAGTACAAAAGAAATCTGGGCAAATGAACTTTCTTCTTTCTTTGATTCTGAACACTTGAGATCTTTCACTGTGTTATATCAAATGTAGACTGTCAAGAAGAAACATGGTTTTTGACCTCTAGTCGTATCTGCATCCTATCAGCAAGAAGATCTTAACACCAGTAAACATGTAAATAAAACTTTGATTGAAGCCCTGATGCTATGGATGCTTGTACCAATAAAACGAATGTTATTTCAGCTAAAATTAACAAAAATAAATTGATTACAAAGAAAAAATTTAGCCTGAAAACAGAAATAATCGAGATATTACCATAAAAAATCTGCACTGATTTTAAATCAGCATCTTCGCTTTCGCTTTCTTATTTTCCGTTTGAGATCCTGAAAGTTAAGCTTGTCATTCCGGCACAAACTTTCCATGGGGCAGGGTTAATAGTAGTTCGCCCTCATTGGCTAGTACGGTTTGATTGGCAGCTCAATATACCAAACATACAAGCACTTCTTTAGTTTTTTTTTTACCGGTGATTTTTTAAATATATTTGTGTATAAATTGATCATTTATCAGCTCATCTAGCACATCTTAAACCTGGACGGATGACGTTTGTAATAAGTAATATTCACTTAGAACAAGACGTTTATATACACAACAAACCCAAATCATTTGTTTTACTACAGCGTGAATCACTGTAGATGTCAACAAAAATGTATCACATAACAGTCCAAAAACGTTAATGGAGCAACATTATTGTGTTTGTTCATTTTGTTAGATAACTCAACATTACTCAGGTAAAACATTCAAAACCATAATATGAACGCATATAGCAGCACACGATGTTCTTCAAGTTTACCTTTAAACCTTCAAAAATACATTTTGATCATGGGAGAAGCAACTTTTCTAGGCTCCTAAGCTCCACTGGGCGGTTGGTGTTTTCCATCTTGAATAGTCTTCTTCAATACATCTAAAAAGTGATTTAGTTTTACTCTTATGATGATAATATATACGAGCAATGTTGTACTAAATAAGCGCTGAGTGCTTCCTTCTGCTCCGGGATGTTGTAATGTGACGCGTTTTCAAATGAATCACTGGAGATCACCGGTGAAAAAAGCAGCAAATGCTTGTACGTTTTTTTTTATTGAGCTGCCAATCAAAACCGTACAAGCCAATGATGTCGAACCACTGTTATCCCCGCCCCCATGGGAGATTTGGGCCAGAATGACACAGAAAGTATAACTTTCAGGATCTCAAATGAAAAAATTAGAAAACAAAAGATAGTTAGAACATAATCCAAACTCTGAGATGCAAAACTGAAGCTGAAACCAACAAATTATGTGTATTTTAAATCAATGTCAATTTTTATGGAAATTACTCGATTATTTTTGTTAACAGGCTAATTTTTTTTTTATATTCAATTTATTTTTTTCATTTTATCTGAAATTTCGTTCGTTTTATTGGCACAAAATTAATTCCATACGATGCATGACAACTCCAAACAGAAGATCCGATAAATTCAATGTTATGAAAATGCTTGAAACATTTCCATTGAACAAAAAAAGGTTAAAGATCTTGACTAAAGGAGTGTGTAGTGCCACCTGGTGACTCCTCATTCGATTGGTTCATAGGGTCAGACACTGCTTTTAACCCCAGTTAAGAGTTTTTGAGACCCAAGGGTCACATTTTAATAAACCAAGAAGCATACTTAACCTGGATTTAAACCTTTTATGAAAATTAATTTACAGTTTGCTCTCATTTTAAACGCACATTAGTAAATTGTGTCTTGTGGTGTTAAATGCTATGTATATGAATCCTTGTATTTAACATTCTCATGAAGAATACATGTTGAAAAAGACAGCCGTTCAACCCACACATTTTTTTTTACATTCATTTAACCATATTCTGAATGCAAATGAACATTTTAATCAGTTTTCCTTCCAGATGGTATTTCACATGCTGTTTTCCATCTGCGCATTTGTGTGTTCATTTTGGGAGCGTTCCATGACCCTTTAAGAAACAAACACATTTTGTGAAAGGACACATTTTGTGAAAGGACACATTTTGTGACGGACGCTGAACTCTCCTCTGTCTTTGTTAGCCAATGAGACACATCAATACTGACAGGACTTGGCTGATTGGGAGATTTATGACTAAAGTGCTTTGACTTCTGAACCCAGGTTTGCCCTGGAGTGCAGCAATAAATATGTGACCCTGCCCTCCAAGCACAGCTAGAACAATTAGCATACAAACTAGAGCAAGATGTTGCATAATTAACTCCTCAAACATGACATGCTAAGACTGTTGACACAAGATTACATGGATAAATCTATGCCATCATGGCTCTTCGTGAGAAAGCATATTTCTTGGTAAAGAGCCTGAATTCCATGTAATCCCATACCTTGAAAGTTTGGATTACAAATTAACCAGTTTGTAACTTCCTGTGGGAGTATCAGGTACTTATCAGTACATTTAAATTGCATATAGGAACATTGATCTTTGCCATGTGTACAATGTTAAACAAAAGTGTATTTTAGCTTTGTATTTGTAGCATTTTAGCTAGAAATTCTTAGGTGGCTACATCCCAATATGGGATGGTGGTCCCCCATCTCAATTTCAGGCCACCGAGACCTTGTGACTGGCATCCCAGTCCACAATTATACCTCCTCCAACACTTTTATACTAGAAGCTCTGGGCGATGGCTCTGGTCCTAATGTTCATTGTAGTCTCAGCACCTGATTCTGTCCATTTTTAAAATTAAGGGGGGTCTGTGATGATGGTTTCAGGACATCATCCCCATGAGCTGTGCAGCCCTTCTTCTTTTTAAAAGCACATGATTCTATTTTGAGGGTAATTATTAATTTGTTGTTGATGCTTATGTTTTTTATTTGTGTTATGTGGAAACATGCTTTGATTTTGATTGGGTTATTGTTTACATTGCCCTGCTGACATCATTCCCTCCATTTCCTTCCCATGGTCAGGAGCAAACCAATATGAGGTTGAGAGGGGGGGGGTTGTAAAACTATTTGTATTTATGTGAGGATTTTAACTGTGAATATGAAATGTGGATTATTTTAATGTATGTTTAATAAGTGTAAAGATATATTTTAATGTCAAATATAAGTGTAGAGATGTGACTGTTTTCATTAAATGAGCTAATGCTAAATTAGACAATAGTGTAATCACCTTTGTCTCCTCCACTTGGTATGCCCCAGTTATAGCTAATGTAGGACTGTGGATAAAAGGAGGGGAAAACTGGGCTCATCAGTCTAGTTTGTTGGCTCAAAGGATACGTGGAAGTGGATTTGTCACAAACCTTTTCTTGTGTGTCTTTATTTGAAAGCATCTACACAGCGTTACTGTCGTGAGTTTAGACATTTAATTTGGTAAGAAGTTTAGTTAACTAGGTTTTTGCTCTTTAGCACATTTTTATTTTTTATTATTTAGCTGAGTGTTTAAGGTGTTTCTGTTACTTTGTTCATTTGGTTTTCGGTTTTGTTTGTTCCTGTATCACGTGGTGGAAAATAAAATCTCAAAAAATCTGCATTCAGCTTGTCCTCGGACTCTCCTTTCTCCTCCCTTGGCTCTCGGAAACCACATTACGACAGGGTCTAAGTTTGGATTTGTCTTAGAATCCTAGTACCCTGGCCTCCAGTAGTTCCTATATCCTCCTGGCTCTAACAGACTCTATTTCCCTGCTCAGTTAGTGGCTGTCTCATTCATTCAGCTGTGCCTCACTTATACGTTCCACTGGCTCCAATGTGCTTTTTATTATCCTTGCTTACACCATTGTTTTTGTCTCCCCCACGTCCACCGTTGCCCACTCTTTCACTTCTGTTTACATGGGTTTTACATTGGATTTACCTTAGACATCCAAGTCACCTTAACTTTGACTACAATTTGAGCTTCTGGTTTAAGCTTGCAGGTCAGTGGTTACGTCTCTGAAGTTAGACCCCCTGGTAGAGGTCAGTTCTTACCTCTTACATAACCACCATGCTGGTTTCCTGGGACTATCTACTGCTTCATGCCCCGGATTGCACCGGTTTTGTATCCATATTTATTCATCAACGTACTTTCTTTCAAGTAAATCTAGTGATTTACTGGGGAACACACTGGGGAACGAGGAACCATGTTGAGTACTTTCATAATGCAATGATGCAATGTGAACAGAACCTGGTACTCGGAGCAATAAAAGAAACAGTTATCCTCAGAATATGAGGATCCCATGACAATGCAATATGGCAAACATTCTCCTTCTAATTATCATTACCAAAATGCATTTTGAATATTTCCAGTGTTAATTACATGCAATAATGCTGCTGTTTAAACCACTGATGGTATTTATAATTGCAAATAAACAAAAATCTTATAATGAACTTATAAAGAAGCCCTTTGAGCGAATATTCCCTCTCCAATCTTAATTGGAGGGTGCCCACCCTCTATTTTACACCTTCAGTTCTACTTTTAATTTGAGGACATGTTGTGTTTAAAAAAAAAAACACCATAGAACATCACATAGTAACAACATAAAATGAAACGAATAATTCTGTAGACTTGACACGTGGGCCATGGGAATATAAAGCTTCTCCTCAAAGTGATATTTGCATTGTTTGTTAATTTTCTTAAACGTCAAATTCGAATATAGATTAATTAAAGGGAAGATGTGGAATGGCTTTGAAAAGCTAGATGTGAAAACAAATGAATTAAAACATGCACAGATAAACCAATATTTGTGGCACTCGAGTTTAAAGATGTCTGTTTAAATGTCTTCTCTTCCCATTTCCGACCTCATGTTGAACTATTTTGGTAAACTGACGTTTTCAGCCAGATACTGGTGGAAAGCATGCAGCCTGGTGGGAGGCCTTCAGATCCTGAGCTGAATGCACTTCTGCTCCAGATGTGTCACCCTGCCTTTTTTCCAGCAACAAAGCGCAATCGTCATGCTCCGCTTGTGTGCTTTCAGAATGCCTGTGTCATGTCACTAATCTGGGTGCTTGCCTTTGTGTGTGGCTCCTTCAGTCCTGAGCTTAAGCTATTGATGCTGAACAGGCCACACTTCACACCTCCTGTCCTCAACCCCCCCCCCCCCCCAGCACAAGACAAGAGGACATCTGCCCCTAAACGACTCCTGACGGTGGATGAGCAAGGCTGTACAACCACTCTAATGATACAGATACATTTTTACAGAAAATCTTGATGCTTTCATTATTAATATTTTAAAAATTGTGTAACTTTAAGCAAACTTGCTGTGTTTATTTCTGGTTTATGCATAATGCAAAAACATTGTTTAACCCTTAGAAGTTTGGGGCTTTTTGAGTGTTTTTATTATTTTACAATTTGCTCTAATAAATTAATAAAAACGTTTTTGTGGCAAAGCTTGATATAATTTTTAAAGTACATTTAATACAAATATTCCATAAAACTCCAGATATTGTACAAAAATAAAATTCAGCGTATTACATTTTTTACTGCAAAATCCTAGAAATTGAGGACAAACAGTTTTTATGTTTTATGACAAAAATCCAAAGTGTTGAGACTAAATAAAAATGTATAAATCCCTCCCAAAACAGTAAATATGCAAAAAAAAAAACTTATACAATGTTCTAAGCACTTTTTGTTCCATTGTGCTTTTTTGCCAGAACTTTGGAAAAACACAAGCCATATCACAGGTATTGTACTTCCAATGATCCCCTTTTCTTTTCACTATTAGTTGGCACTGATTTGGGGTCTCTAAAATTAAACTGAAAGACAATTGTGAATTTTCTCACATTTTATTTTGAATTATTTTGCGAATTGTCTATCATAACTTGTAATGTTTGTGTAAAACCATAAATAACAAAACTAATAACATTTTAGAAACCTACACATTATATTTGAAATCCAATTTAAACAATTACTGGGTTGCGTCATTCATTCCTAATTAAAAACTGCCGCTGTGATTGGCACAGACTTCTAAGGGTTAATATCTGCCTGAGATTAAATATATTATTATTCATATAAAAATAAAATCCTAATGTGAAGTGGCACATATAAACAGAACATGTATAAGCATGAACTAAAAGTAAAAGAGGTCAAATGTATTTTTTAAAATATCACATTTAATGTGAAAACTATACTCCCTTACCCCTACCGACACATTTTTATGTACAAATTACACCTGAGTCTTTCCTGGAGAACGGGGTCCTGGCTCTTTTGACCACTTCAGTTTTTCACCCGTTGGTTTTACAATATCATAGAGCATGAGGTCATGTTTTAAAGTGGCTTTCTTGATCATGAATAAGCCCCTCTCTCATTACAACTGACACAGAGGTGAACTCAATGAATAGAGACCTCGTGAAAGCTCGCAGAACCTGAAACAAATCAACAGATGTGTCACCGGCAGTACAAGAAAGGAAACAAACAAGTCACAACTTCTTGTTTTTAAGTTTCTCTCACGCAATATTTTTGAAAACAGGGAAATGTGCAGATGAACAGTATGACATTGTAGACCTGTCACTGCTACCAATAGATTGCATTTCAGACGGAATGCTTTCAAAGACTGTATTTTTACATTTGGCCCGTGTGCGTATGGGCATAAAAGCATCTAATTTAAAACTCACGCATACTCGTTTTAAAAAAAAAAAAAAAAAAAAACTATGATAAGGATTTACAGTTGAGCATTGTTCTCCACAACCCTGGAGATTCCAAATGACCCATGTCCCAGTACCCATTCCAAATGAGATAGAAGACACAATGAGGCAAGATGAATGTGGATCACCAATTTCACTGGTGTCTATCTGGTGTTTGTGAGCTGTTTGATGAGCATTAATGAATGCTGAAAATGAATGATGTTTTCTTGTTTCACAATCAGTTACAGGTTTCAATCGCTTTGGAGAAAAGTTTCTTACAAACCAAACACAGTGTTTCTTTAAAAAACTAGAAACCCTTTCATCATCTCACAATAAATAAATGTTCTCCAAATACTGAAACATAACTCCCATAACATCAGGTCACTAGTGGTGGCCATCTAATCATTGAAACACAAAATTTATAATTATGATGATTAAATAAATACTCGATTACAATTCCTGAGCTGCTGCTGCTGATGAAGGAATTAAGATTACCGATAGGATAATTACATTTTCTTCACTTGAAACAGTTCTGTTGTGGTCTGCTCTTTTTGCAGTGTGTTTTACTATTTGTATTGAAATCTCTATTTGCAGCACATTTCTCAATGCATTGGGTTCCTCTACTTTTACAATATTTTTGCATTTACAGAAGGTTTCTCTATTTTCAGCTTGTTTATTTAATGCATATTTCTCAAATTGAGCTTCTTGCAATGTCTCTGCATTTGCAACATGTTTTTCTATCTGCAACATGTTTTTCTATTTGCAGCATGTTTCTCTGTTTGTAACGTTTTCTATTTGCAACATGTTTCTCTGTTTGCAACATGTTTTTCTATCTGCAACATGTTTTTCTATTTGCAGCATGTTTCTCTGTTTGTAACGTTTTCTATTTGCAACATGTTTCTCTGTTTGCAACATGTTTTTCTATCTGCAACATGTTTTTCTATTTGCAGCATGTTTCTCTGTTTGTAACGTTTTCTATTTGCAACATGTTTCTCTGTTTGCAACATGTTTTTCTATCTGCAACATGTTTTTCTATTTGCAGCATGTTTCTCTGTTTGTAACGTTTTTCTATTTGCAACATGTTTCTCTATTTGAAACATGTTTTTCCTATTTGCAGCATATTTCTCTATTCACAACATGTTTTTCTATTTGCAACATGTTTGTTTTTTTTCTATTTATAACATTTTCTCTGTTTGCAGCATGTTTTTTTATTTGTAGCATGGTTCTCTAATTGCAGAATGTTTTTTTTCTCTTTGCAGCGTAATTCTCTTATTCGGAATATTGTATGATTTTAAACACAGCCTGCATCACTTGTTAACGGTGAAGGTTTTGTCAAAATGCCGAAATGGAGTGACTTTGTTTTTCTTTGTTTGTGTTATCTTAAGTTGCAGGGTGTTTGGTTTATCTCGGCTGCTGTAAATATGCAAAATGTAAATATGTTCCTTTACAAATGTTTTGATAAACATATTAATGCAGCGTTACTTTTTCTATTTGAACAGGAGAACATCAGAGATTTAAAGTTATACAGTGTCACCTTGCGAACCAGGGTATTTCATTATTCAGTCTTTTCATGATGTGTTTTGTACATTCTCTCTTTGTGCTGCCAATGTAAGGCACTTTTTTGTGATGTTTCAACAATAAATATGATGGAAAATCATTCCAATGTGCACAAGCCCTACAAGTGAGTAGTTTGAACAGCATGAGAAGCAGTTGGTATCTGCCAGGTTCACTCAGAGTTCAGTTATTAGAACAATAGGTTTGAATTAACGTACTGAAAGGCAGAATTCTCTCAGACACTTAAAGACAGAGCTAATTACCCTGCAGAAAACAGCAGGGCTTTATTTTTTATTGAATTTTTAAAGCACTAAAAGCAAATAGTTTAAAACGCTCTGATTGAAAGTGCTCAAGCATTTAAACTCAAAGGCTTTTTAATGTAAGTACTTTAGAACACCTGCTGTATGGAGGGATCTCAAGCAATAAAATACAAGAATCAAGCTAGGTTTCCCTTGTAAAGGGACTGTGTGACTGTGTTTGGTTATTATACTAGATAAATGTATGGTATAGTAAGCTTTGAAATACAGTGAATAATTTTAGCCACAAAAATTGATGAGCGTTAGCAGCTGTTCAAATAGCTGCATCAAATACACATCTTGTAATCTGCATAGTCACTCCGATGTAAACAATCCAGCAATTGTTTGCTCAGTGAGAGATGCATGTGATTGTTAATAAAACAAATACACAAGAAAGGAGCCAATGAAACACCTGCATTGCATTTATTGACATTGTTTGCTTACTTATTTTTAGTGGATATATTTACTAGTGAAACATTAAGTAGATGGCTAAAGTTTGCGCTGATATGTGGTTTTATACCCTTTTAGAGTGATATAAACTTTACCTGATTAATCAGTTATTTACCTAGGCTGAGCAATTTGTTTTAATCGGTTGCTGAGATAAATAATCTGGTTGCTAGGGAGAAACTAATAAAAGGTGTCAATAAAAGGGTTCCTTCTCATTCTCACTATGAGTGACCAAGTAGCATGTTCTGAAGCTGAGATATAGATGTGCTGATGTGGTTGCTGGGGTAAAAGTTTAGTTGCTATGGAAAAGTCAGTGACATAATATAATGTTCCCTATGTCAACATGAATAAAAGAAGTCATCCCCCATGTCTCTATTAGTTTTCAAAGGAAATAAGCTAATTTGTTTGCTATGGTAAACCTTGTGGTTGCTATGGAGGAGTCAGTGAGATAACTAAATGTTCCCAATGTCACATGGTGTAACATAAACCAACCATCATGTCTATCAATCTACCAAAGCTGAGATGGATTTCTGAAATTTTGGTTGTTAGAGTAAACAGTTTGGTTGTTAGGGGGCTGTCAGTGATGTCATAAAAAATAAGTTGTTACTGTGATTAACATAAACAAACCATTTGTTTTTTCTTGAAGCTGGTTTTGTTGCCTTTTTTTTTTTACCTTGTTTTCAATTACCATTTAATGTCAATTGTATACCTTTATAGAGCTTGGGGTTCAAATACTTTTGCCCAGTGATTACTATGCTCTTGCACACGCTAATAGATGGCAAACATGGGGTCAGTTTGAATTTTCTTGAGAAGGTTCTCAGTTTAAGTTATACTTTTCCATAGTTTGACCCCATGTTAAGTCAATGGAAAATGTGCCAGAATTATCTGGGATTTCCCAGAATTCTTTTGGTGGTTCCAGGTTAAAAATATACAGCAATTCTAATCAGTTCATTTAGGATGTTTTTGAAAAGTTTGGTGGCTGTAGTTTGATTAGTAGAGATGCATTTAGGATAGCAAAAACAAACGGAGAGAATTAGCTTAGTTTATCGACAAACATGCTTCCATTCAAATCTTGAGAAGCATAAACAGGGAAATTTTATTGGGGTCTCCTTTCAATGCATCAATGCTTAAAGTCAGGCTTTCTTGTTTAAAAAGAATAAATGATTTGGCCTCGGGATGAACTGAAACCAATCGGAATAATCCATCTTCAGCAGATGAAAAGCAGAGAAATAGGATCCGTGTGTCTGAGGGCAAAGACAAAGCAGTAGAGACAGTAGAGCAATAATTCCTGCTGTCTGACATCGGGGACAATAATAGGTGATTCACTCTGAGTCATGATCTGAAAGCACAGGTGCTGTGATCACCTGGAATGATAACACTGATTTCATTATCGTCAGCCAATGGCACCAATGGTTTGCAAGAACAAGAAGTGCTTTTATCTCAACACCACATCAATTGGAAAGTTTAAATCTGCTTATGAATGTAAAGGTATCAGTGTGGATTAAGACTTGAGTTCTGTTCAAAACCCATCTGTCGAGGACTATCAGTCCCAAGACATTGAGTTGTTATGTAACACCCAAACAGGTGCATTTATTCAATAGTTGAGTCAAGTGGAGATATGAGAATAACTTGAAATACCTCTTAAGACAGAGCACACATTAGAGAATTTGGTGAAGAATCCAGAAGCTGAAGAAAGATAAGGTGAGGAGCAGGATAAAGACAGTACATGAATAACACTAGCAACCACTGCAAGGAGAACTCGTGAGATCATCATTTGGACCTGCCTTGTAATGTGAGCGTGGGTATAAATGTACACGGCTTTCCAGCTCCGATCCATCTCAGTGAAATCCCCTTTATGAGGTAGGTTTTAGAAATATCAATGAGATATTTGGTATGGGCGCCATGTCCGGATTATTTCTCCCAAAACACGTTATACAAACGATCCATAATATACAATGCAACCAATATTAGTTCAATCTGTATCCACCAGTTCGTTAACCTGGACCGGCTTAGTATCGCAAATGTATTCAGCGAGTATATAAGCATCAGGGGGGTTGCTATGTATAGAAAATGACCCTGTACTGGATGCAAGAGAAAATTTATTCAAATTCGAACAAACCTTGACAGGTTTAACGGAGCTGTAAGTAGAGAACTACAGGTTAGGCACATAAACTCAGCAAATCAAAGACAATCAAGAAAGACTTTAACAAGATGCAGTATTAGTGAAAAAGCAGTAGGTACTGTGCAATACACAAGACAAGAATGCTTTGACATCAAGGGTTCATCCGTTCAGAATCATTCATTCGACGGGGAATCGAGTTGGAGCAACTCCAAAATGCAGACCAAAAGGAATACCTTTAAAATGCAATGCACCTTTCTAAAATACTGGATGATTCTGTTTTTAAGGGGATAGGAGGCAACCCTATCTGTGTTTTGCACTTTGAATTGTCAGTGCTCTATGCCACTGTAGTGGTCTAAGTAAGATAAGTATAATTTTTAGGCCCAAAAGGTGGTAATTAATTTTATGTGCAAAACTGGTGGCAAACATCAAAAGAAAAGTTGAAGTTGCTGCGTTAGCAAAAGGCTTATTTGGAACACAGCCAGTCAAGACAGTTCTGGGAGGTGATGATCCAAAACCACTTTCATGACAGACTTTGGCCTAGGAATTTTAGAAGGCGCAAAACAACATTTCAGATTAATGCTATGGTTCATTAATGTCTAGCCATTGCGACCCAGTTCCGACAGAAACACAAATTGCCATTGCATTGGGATATATTCGGTAAATGCATGCCGATCAGAGTTTACACATTGTTTTATCAGATAAAATGTTTATCCTACTTAGTTGTGCATTATTTTTTGTGCGCATTTTCAAATTTTATGCACATCTTGGCATTTACATCCAGGGATTGAAACAGCTGGATGGAAACACAGCTAATTACTGACTTTATCAAGCTCAATATTGTGTGGACTTCCAATGGATTTTAGTGCACTGCGCATCACGTGCCTTCCATTCGCTGAACATGCTCAGGTACACACATGGCCTGAGGTACAACCTCTAAACTTCAGGGTTTTCTGAAGAATCAATATAGGAATTTTTACAGGGCTCAAAATAAAGAGTGCCCCAGTTAAAATTGTAAAAGTCTTTAGTGATGTACCAGCAGTGATAATGAATGTTTAGCAGGTTAGCATCTTGGAGGGTGAGTAATTCAGAGGTGAGTATCCAGATAGTGGTAAGCTTTGTAATCCTCAGAGAGATCAACTGGAATACTTCAACCACAGAAGAGAGTAGTTCGGTTACAAGAACCCCAGGGGAAGGGATCCACTGGTGAGTATCAATCTTCAAGCAAATGCAGCTGAAGGCGAGTCGCTAACAACAAACACAAGTCACCAAAAGAGATCAAACACATCGCTGGAAACTTCTAAGAGAGTAGAGTCTGTAGGTAGAAGAGGTAATTACGTTGAAGAGGGTAACTCACACAGAGATCGAAGGAGAGCACTGCTGAGTTACACAGGGTAGACATCCACGACGGGCAAGGTATGTTGGTAAATGGAGTACTTTATACCTAGACTGGCTGAGGAGGAAAGTGAACACAGCTGAGTGACATTTAACAATTGCAGACTAGAGAGAGAGAACAGGATCTCACACTGTGTGGTGAAGAGGTAGAAGTTAAGTCATGAAAGGTAATAAGCTGAAGCTGAAGTGGTAGCTTTGGTAAACCCCTCCAGAAAGTGGTGAAATAAGACCGAATTGAGATTTGCACGAATCTTTGACTGGGGCGAGGAAATATTGATACTATGACACTCCCTGCCTGAAGATGGCATTTGCAGATGCTCTCCACCCCACACGAGGAAACAGGAAAGAAGATGATCATGCATGGAGAGTGGTTTATTCTGTCGGTGGCTGATCACAGGGAGCTGTTTGAGGATTTGTTGCACACTCTTTCCTGTTTCTTGTGTGAAGTTGCTACGAGCAGCTCTTTTCTGTTCTACTCACATCATCAAAAGGGCCAGCTTTCATTGGTCAATCTCTTTGCAAAAAACTAATCTGATATGGCAACCTGAAACTCTTTTTTGTTGAGACCACTCGTTCGGTTAGATTCGTGAATTCCCGGTGCACCCATTGCTTTCAATTGAGGCATATTTTCTCATGAAACTTGGCATCGAAAATTCGAATCACTGTATTGACAAAAGAATTTAATGCACATAGTCATTTATCATTTTGGTCAGGATTTGAAATGCCATCTTTAAAAACGTTTTAGAATGAAAGAAACCATCTCTTGGTCCAGACGACCAAACAAAAACTTGTGCTTCATTTAAAATGAATCACAGAAATGAATCAAAAAAAGTTTGTATCCTCTGTAGAGTTGTATTCCTTTCTAGGCAGCAGCTGCATTTGTTGATGAATCTTAAAGTCAGTTCTCCTTGTCAGTTACATATAAAAGCAGATGGAAATCACCCCCGGGACATGGCCCTGCTAATTCAATTAGACAGGCCTCCACCGGAGCCCCAGATATCAGGAGTCAGTGGACACCCTGAAAGATGGCAGATTGATCCCTGCTGCACCCTGAAGGCTCAGGCCCATGATTGATCAGACATTGATTTGATTTGAAGTGAGAGTGGAGAGCACTTCCCTGGCCTCTAAGTTAAAGCTAGGAACAAGATTTCTCTTGTTAAACGCACACTGACTTTGGCTGAGAACAAAGGAGCTTATTAAGCGCATGTGTGCAATAGCAAACAGTTCCCTGCAAATGAGTCAGAACATATGAATGTGACTGAATATTTAGCTCTAAGTATTAGTCTCATTTCAAAGAGTATGCCTCAAAATGGATTGTGTTCAGGTTTTCAGACAGAAACCTTCTAAAGAAAATTGAATTTAAAACTCAAATGCGATTAACATTTATGTAAAAGGCATTTTTCTTGCTCAATATAGCACAAATGTTCGTATTTTTTTAAATTATATAGTCAAAAATAGAACATTTACACAGGGACAAGGATGATTCATTATTTAGAAAAAAATGCAACAAAATTAAAATAAAAAATTTAAATTTAAAAACAAATGGGATTATAGTTCAACAGTGCTTTATTTTGCAAAAAAAAATATTTGAATTTCTTTACTTTTTTGTTTTTTTTATTTATATGATTTTTGTCTTATTTTGAACAGAAAATAATATTTTTGTTCAGCATTCGAGCCCACTACACCCTGTGCAACCAATAGGTTTCAAATAGCGGGGCCAGGATCCTGATGAGAGTGCTCAAATATGAACACATCACACCCATTCTGAAAAGAATTCACTGGTGTCCAGTTCTCCATTGCATCTCGGTTTGTATTATAATGCCATAGCTTTTCTTACTGAACTATATAAATATATAAATACCCCTCACTGGAAAGCACCGCATTTCACCAACTGTTGCAGGTGGCGAGAGAGACATTCAATGCTGCTCAGGGACTTTTTTTAAAAAAGGCAGAGCACAATAAGTAAGTAGAATAAAGAGTCACTCGTTACACAATACCCTCCTACTCTTTAGTGCAGTGGCGTCTGGTTTCCGAGGCCAGAGGTATGGGTCCCAAAGATTGCTGGACTCCTCTGCATCCCTTGTCCTTGAAAATCCCAGTCATGACACTGCAGACTCCGGATGGTAAAGCAGTTTCTGGGGTTCCCTCAGTTACGGATATTGTTCTGGCCTCTGCGTGGAAGTGGCTCTTCTGTAATTCCACCGGCTGACTCACGTTTAAAAGCCACACTTGGCAACGCTGACCCTGTACCCGTACCATGTGACCTACTAAAAATTCTGGAGCTGCCAGTAGGTGGAGTAGGAACCTACTGACTCAAATTACTCGTTTGATCAAGCTGCCTTCAGCAAATAGTGATTACTTTTTAAAATGGTGCTTTCATATCCCAGCTTTTGTGCAAATTAAGTCTATGACTTCCCTAAAATGTATGTTTTTGGACTGTGAGAAGAAGCCTCGTGGGGAGAATATGCAAAATACGCTTTTAACAGGAAGCTTCTGGCTGAGAGGCAGCAGCGCTGAACATCTCCACCACAGATCTTCTCATATCTGTAGCAATATCATCTAAATGTGACAACACTTCTGAAGGCTAACTATTACTCTGTTCTGGGAATGCTGCTGAAATTTAATGAGGCATCAGTTGACTGTGACTCGGTGGCTCATTTGAGATCTAGCTTGTGTTCGCTAAAAGCAGAGCAGAAATAAAGAATTTGCTCATTTCGAGACCACCCCTTATGTTGTTGTGAGTGCTTTCATGGCTCTTCAAAGCTTAATTGATGTTGTGTTACTTGTGAGCTAAACACTGCCTCAATGAGGATTATATTATGGCTATTTCACAGCGATCCTCTCCGTTTCACTGTCTGGAGCCTGTCAACAACAGCATTTATCAGCAAAGACATCTCAGAATTAACGAGTCATAACAGGAAAAAGGGAAATTGTGCCACGAAATACAATACAAAATAAACCAAGAAGCTGTTGCATAAATAGAGCATAATGGTGGGAGTGAATGCGATTCCCAGTGACCACAAAAGGAGCAGGAGGAGGAAACGGAGTCCTCTGTTTACCTTTCCTAAAACACTAAGCTCATGGGAACCTCCTTTCACTTTTACACTTTGATTTGTTTTACGCATAATACTTAGTTGAGAGGGCTGACATTATTGAACTGCACTGTGCAAATGTCTCTAAATTTAACAGTAATACACATTTTTTATTACAGAATAAAACCATAATTAATAAAACATTGGATTTGTAAGGAAATATATCATTAGTTTTACACAGTAAGATTTAGAGAAGTAAGAACTTCTCTGATAGTTCACAGAGGTAAGTAAATGAAGGGGTACATTACATAAATCTCTCTTCATTGAGAATGATAATTAAATTAATTGAAAGAAACACACAGTTTTTTCGTATCTCGAAGCAGCCGGGAAGAACTTTGACCTGCGACATCGGGTCACATGATGCGTCTTGAGCCACTACATTGGCGAGGTCAGGTCAGTGAGCTGTTTTGTTCTCATTCATTAATTTTCGACCCTTTTTATTCCCTTTTTGGGGACTTTTTGCTGGTGCAGCGCACATCGGGAGAGAGGCGGGGGTACAGTCGCCAGTCCATCACGGGGCAACATTCACTCACACATTCACACCTAGTCACACCTAAGGGGAATTTAGATTATTCAAATAACCAATTTTGGGGGTATCCCCCAATTGTGGGGGATACCCGGAGGAAACCCACGCAAGCACGGGGAGAATATGCAACCCGGCAACCTTCTAACTGGAAGGCAACGGTGCTATACTATTCTGATGTACAGATACTAATGCATCTGAGAGCACTTGGCAGCACACCCCATTCAGGCGTCAGTAACTGAAATTCAGACAGTTGCAAAGACTATAATTATATAAGAGATTCACTCTGTGGACCCTCATTATAGCTCACAGCCTATAAAAGTGAGGAACAAAAACAAGTGATGTTAACAGGTGCTTGTTTCCAAACCCCCTTCCCCCTCCTCCTCTATCTTTGTGTTTCACCTCCAGCTATGAAGCACAGAAAAAACCAAGCATTCATTTTCAGGTTGCTGCAGGCCATTTCTCTGGTCTTGTCTTTCAGGCTTTGAAGAACACAGAACGTGGAGTGCTTTGCTGTAACTGTGATGACTATCATTGCTTTGTTTAACTGTTTTAATCAATCTGCGTGTCTTAACTGAGGCTCCAGTTAACTAGAAATTCCACTGGCAGAACTTTACAATCTTTCTGTTGTTAATCTAAAGTATTTTTTTTCAATCTAAACTGTCTAGACTGTTGGTCAAGTGGTTAAATCAGCAGATCCCATTCTTTGTGACAATAAATGTAAATTTTAAACCCCTAGACGTCTTTTTCAGGATTTTTTTACTACTTTACAATTTGCTCTAAAAAAATTATCTTTTAAACAGTTTTTTTATTGTAATGCTTGATGTAATTGTTTTAGTACAACCCCACCTTCTTTTTAAAAATTTGTTTTAATTACTTAATTACATTACAAATTAATTCCACAACAAAATTGAAATTGTGCAAAAAGTTCAATTCTGAGTAGTAAATTGTCATTCTTTACTAAATATAAAAAAAATGTACAACAAATAGAAAATATAATAAATACCTGCAATGGACTGGTGACCTGTGTACCCCTGCCTCTCGCCCAATGTGCGCAGGAGAGTGGCAGACCCCCGTAACCCGAAAAAGGGAATAAGCGGGTTGGAAAATGACTGAATAAATATAATATACAGATAATAATTTAAATATACAAAATATAAATTCATAACCCCCCGCAAAAAGAAACAATCTAGTAAGAAAATTTAGTAAAAAAAAAAAAAAGCTGAACATGTCCAGAACACTGTTCCCCACACTTTTTGTTCCATTGTGCTTTGTTTTGTGTCAGAACTTTGAAAAACACAAGCCATATCACAGGTCTTGTACTTACAATGGTTATTCCTTCTTTTCACCACTAGATAGCTCCGATTTAGGTTCTGTACTGAAAAAAAAAGACGATCACACATTTTCTCACATTTTAATTTGAATTACCTTACAAAATATATGTCATAACACGTGTAATGTTCATTTAAAATATAGATTACTTAAAATATCAAAACTAATAACCTTTTTGAAACCTACACATTATAACCAAAAATTGTATCATTCCTACTTAATTCAAAGAGATGCTGTGATTGGCAAATGCAGCGGTTAATGCTGGGACTTGTAAGGGTTATTAACACTGTAAATAGTTAACCAGTGTCGCTGCCTTGATACACAAAGGCTAGCCCTCACACCCCACTAACAGCACAAAGCATTCCTTCGTGGCAGACGAGTTTAATTATGATGAAATGCAAACAGTTGTTATTGGATCCATGGATCCTGCGACAACGTAAGCACAGTAAGCACAAACAGCTTTAAAGCTACAGCACAAAGAGTTTATGTAAGAGTTCCCTTGATTTTGCACATCATTAAAGCCAGGACTTTTATTGGTTTTATTTTGTGGTTTTTAAGTAACACTACTGACCTCATGTCAGCAGCTACGGTATTAGGTGGGGGTGTAGTATTTAAGTCAAGTCAAATGTTTGTGTAAAGCACTTTTATGCAAATGCTTCAATACAGAAGTGAGTGAGACCTCTACTTAAAAAACAAGGGCTCGATATTGCATTGTTCTCCAACTACAGGCCGATTTCCCACCTACCTTTTTGTGCTAAAGTCCTGGAGAACATTGTATATAAACAGATGATCACTTTTTTAAATGCACATGAGGTCTTGGAACCTTTACAGTCAGGCTTCAGGTCCGGGCATAGCACAGAAACTGCACTTTTAAAAATTTTTAACGATGTTTTAATAGCAACAGATGCAGGGAATCTGGTTGTTCTTTTATTATTAGATCTTTCGGCGGCCTTCGACACAGTTGATCACGAGATCCTGATTGGTCGTCTGGAGCAATGGGCGGGGCTTTCGGGGGAAGCTCTACAGTGGATGCGGTCATATCTTACAGACCGGTCCTTTTGTGTAAAAATGGGCTCTCACTCATCCAAGTGTTATCCCCTTAAGTGGGGCGTCCCCAGGGGTCAGTCCTGGGCCCTTTGCTTTTTTCTATTTATTTGCTGCCATTGGGAGTGTTGTTTCGGAAGCATAAGGTGGATTTCCACCTCTACGCTGATGATTGCCAAATCTATGTCCCTATATGTAAGGGACCAGACCGCACCATTAAAGCATTAATCGACTGCCTTGCTGAAGTCAAGCTGTGGATGTCGGAAAACTTTCTTGGCCTAAATGAAAACAAAACTGAGGTGATTATGTTTTCTTCTAGTGATAGAAAGGACCATAACATCGATCTCCTCTCTCTTGCCCCTTTTGAGCAGTCTGTGGTCACAAGCTTGGGTGTTAAAATTGATGCTGCTTTGAAACTTGACGTACAAATAAATGCAGTGACCAGGTCCTGCTTTTTTCAGATGCGGCGACTAGCTAGGATCAAGTCTTTTATTTCAAAAAAGAACCTTGAGATTCTGACTCATGCTTTTGTGCTGTCCAGACTGTATTATTGCAGCTCTCTATATGCTGGCCTACCTAAAGCTTCAGTAGACAGGCTGCAGCTGGTCCAAAATGCAGCAGCTAGATTCATTTGTGGGGCAAAAAAGTTTGACCACATAACTCCGATCTTGGCTTCTTTGAACTGGCTCCCAGTGCAATATTTGATTTTTATCAAAATTCTTGTTTTTACTTTTAAGTCACTGGCAGGGACGGCTCCTCCTTACCTATCCAGTTTGGTTTTAAAATACTCTCCCACTAAGTCCTTGCGCTCCGCAGATCAGCGTATGCTACTGGTGCCCAGAACCAAACGTAAGTGCAGGGGGGACCGTGCTTTTGCTGTGTTGGCTCCCAAACTATGGAATCAGCTGCCACCAGCTATTAGGGAGATCACGCTTTTGGAGTGTTTTAAAAAAGAATTGTTCCTCCACTACAGTCTTTTAGCATCAGCCTAGCTTTTTATTTTATTTTATGTTGCTTTTTTATCTCTGTTTTAAATTTGTTTTAATGGTGTTTATCCTTGTTCTAAAATTGTTTTGCTTGGTTTTATGTCTTTTATTCTTTTTATGCCTTACTATTACACAGTGCTCTGTTTTTGTTCTCCTTGTGTACAGCACCTTGGGCCTTCTTGACTGGTGGTGAAAGGTGCTTTATAAATCAATAAAATAAAAAAAAAAATAAAAAATACAGCTACACAGAATGATGAGCCTAATATAGATTAGTTTTAGCATGAGCTTGTTTTGTGGAAAACAATGGCTTTTCGGTCATAGTTAAACAGTATTTAACTGTTGATGTTTATGTTTAAGGGTTTAAAAATGATAATATTTTAAGCCCTATCGTTTAGAAGGTTGTACCAAAACCTCACGCAAATTTTATTGGGACATATCAGTTAGCACGGCTTCTATGCATGACCCCTTGGTTGTCTATAGCCATGTTTTCATCCAAAGATTAAACAAGATTAAATGTATGCGCAAAACTGGAATTTCTCATAAAATATTTGCAAATAAAGCACCGTTTCCACCCAATAAATCCAAGAGAAAAAAAATTGTTACTTCCTGATAAACTGGCACCAAATATCAAATACAAGTGGAAGTTGTTGCTTGTTTTCGTATATGAAAACTTACTTGCATCTTAGAACATGTTGACGAAATGTGCAGTCATGTAATCGTGCTCTGGTAGGCGGGAGACTGCTCTGAGGGAACGCAGCCAGTCAAGGCAGTTCTGGGAGGTGATGATCCCAAACCAATTTGATGACAGACCAAAACGACATTTAAGATGTTGTTTAATGAATTCGGTCAGTTGGTTAGCGCCCCAGATCCGACAGAAAATCACATTGCCATTGTGTTTTATAAAGGAATTAATTCTGTAAATGCATTTTCATCATAGTTGATGAGTATCGGATTAAAAGTTTATTCTATTCACTTGTCCGCATATTTTTTACGCACATTTTCAGAATTTATACTCATGTTGGCATTTACATCAAGAGTTTTTTAATGCAATATTCCAAAATACGCATTAAAATAGAGAACTGTTTTTTAAATGACCAATCCAGTAAAGTAATACATTTGAGTCCTTGTGAGGGCGTTCCTCACAAACTTGCAAGCGTAGTTAATAGCGCAGTCAAAATTTCACTAGATGCAAATAGAGAGCATGAAACACAGAACAGATGTATTTTATGTACACAAGATTATTCTAAAAACGAAGTTACAAGTGCATCGTTGGGTGGTTGTGGTTTCTGGTGACACAGTTGAGCATAGACAATAGTCAGAACATATTACAGTGGTACCTTGAGATACGAAATTAATCTGTTCCAGAATGGCTTTCGTATCTTGAACATTTCATATCTTGAAACACCTAATCCGTGCAACGGCTCTCAGAAACAACAGTACAAGTTGATAAAAAAATGGCAAACCAGAGAAAAATCAAGTAACGTTTCTTCAATGTTTAAATCTACTCATTGTTCATGTAATAAATGATAATAAAACAGAATAAAACACAAGCGAAACACGTAATATGTACAAAAATGTGAAACCTTACCTTGCAAGTGAAGCGATGTGTCAGGTGAGGGGGAACAGGTGACAGAAAACATTATGGCACTACGTATGAAAGTTAACTTCTTAGAGATATTTCACGAATTACAGACACCAACACGGTTTCAAGCGTACTGGAGAGAGTGCTTCTGAGAACGCATCACAGGGTTTCTCTAGCTTGCACTACAGAACAACACTTTCCACGGTATAAACGTTATTTCTTTTACGACACCTTGACTCTAACTTTTGTAAAAGCACATTATTGGTAATCCATATGTAATGTTTTGTTTCATTTAAAACTGATTTAAAGTGTTTTAAAGCGTATCAGCCCCCTTTTGTACTGTCTGCAAAGGGAGAATGGAGTGCCAGGACCCGGAAGCGCAGCGTGACGTCAGACTTAACAAGCGAATAATAGAGCAGAACTAATGGTGTTTTTCGTATCTTGGAATTTTTTGTGTATCTTGAAGCAAAATATTTTCCTTGAGACCTTTCGTATCTTGAACATTTCAAAACTCGACGCATTCGTATCTCAAAGTACCTCTGTATAGAGCTTATATCTGATTCTAACGAAAGCTATTGATTCAGAACCACACCAAGACTCAACTATTTCTACAAAAAAGGCATAAAAAGTCACAATTTAGAGATAAAAAGTAAAACTTTTACTTAAAAAGTCAAATACAGTTTAATCGCACATTTATTGTTTCATAGCCACAATGCAGGAGTGTCTAAGTATAAATATCTCATTACAAAATCAATTAGTTTCAAATATTGACCCCCTTCTTATCAAACGTAACTTCTTTTTTTTTACCAAAACTTTTTTTAATGAATATCCTGCTTCAAGCTTTAAAAAGCAAGCGCCTCTGAAATTACAAATGTAGTCGATATATTTGCCAAAAAACGAGCAAATGACAAAAGAGAGGAAGTTCGTCCGTTCAGCGGCATTCATCTTTCAAGATGGGAAGGAAAAAAAACCCTTGCACAATAAGAGTAACAAAGCCATTGGTCCAAATGACATGCAAAGTCTCTGAAGACTTTTTTTTTTACCTCAAGGCACTTTACTTCTGACTTAAGCGACTCCACCAAACATTTCATGGCCTCATCCAAGCCGTACCTTTAGTAGCAGACGTCTTGAAAATCTGCCACTTTCTGTCTTTTGTTGAAGGTAATCCCAGATAGTTGGGCACCTCAGTGGGAGTCATGACCGGCTTCATGTCCTGCTTGTTGGCAAACACCACCAAAATGGCTTTCTTGAGCTGGTCCTCCTCCAGCATGGCCGCCAATTCTAATTTGAAGATGCGGTCTCGAATGCTGCTGTCCACCACAACAATCACTGCATCTGTGTCGGAGTAGAAGCATCTCCAGTATGGCCCTTCGCTAACATCCCACACTAGGAACTTCAGGTTTTTATAGGTTACAGTCTCCACATTGAACCCAATTGTAGGAATTGTAGTAACCACTTCTCCTACTTGAAGTCTGTACAATATTGTGGTTTTCCCAGCTCCCTCAAGGTCTAGAATCAGGGTCCTCATATCTCTTGTTCCCAAAAAAACAGAGAATCGGCTGGAAAAAGAATCTCCCATTGTAGATTAAATACTGTGTTCTTAAAGTTACTCGTCTGTCGAAGGCACTTTTGAGATACCTAACTTTCTATTAATAATTCATACCTTTCTTACTGGTCTGCCATTTAAAGAAATCTCCTTAAACTGTTATTCTTGCAGTGTTCACGTGTGTTTGTAATGTGTTCAAAATTTTGACTTTTAAACCCAAAATTTTTACTTTGGTATCTCAAAGTTTCTACTTTTTAAGTAAAATTTTTGACCTTTTTTACAAGGCAGAATTGGGCTTCCATACTCTATAGAGAGAATCCAAACCTGTTTATAAATTTAAAGTTTTAAATCTGCATCTTGCACATTGTATACTGACAAATATTAATGAGTGTGGACTATGGTATTAATTTTAAGATAATATGATATTTGTTAAAAAATGTAAAAAAAAAATATGCATTACATTGACATCTGTGATGTCTGGCAACCTGTCCGGGGTGTGTATACCCCTACCAGATTCACCAGAGGCTGGTTGGCATAGAGACCAGCAAACCCCCTTGACCCTAATGAGCCAAAAGCATCCCTAAATAAAAGATGGACATAATCACGGATGAATGGATACTACATTGACAAACAATGAATATTTAATTAAGTAAACAGTAAAATATACCAGTGAAAATGGAACAGCTAGCTGATCAAAAAAATGTCCTCAGTAGAATATTCACTTTTTTTTCTACTGCCCGAAATGTGACTTGACATGAGACTAATCCAGCATCAGTCACCTTATAAATAATGAAGGACTCGGGATTGCTTCGTGAGTGCTCTGAAGCCTCATTAGCAGTCGCTTAAGACCCTTCCGCTCAGGCACTCATGAGGTGTTCAGAGCCGTCAGCTGGTGCTGCGTACCTCTCCTCTGAGGCAAGTCAAGCAGAATTGAGCAGACCATGTGTTTGATGTGCCCTTTCTCCTCCACTGAAGCCATTCGGGCCATATGGGTGGATTTGGAGATGGGGGGGGGTAAAATGAGAGGCTGCCCCTCAACCCTTCTGTCACGGATCACACAGAATTCAGACTAGACTGAGAGCAAAGACACAGGTGTGTCTTTAAGTCATCAGCTAGGATTTCTTTTTATACTTTTATTCAGCAGAATCAGTTATTCATATTTTTAGTAAGTACATTTTTACATTTATTTATTTTATATCACGTTTATCCTAAATGTATTCAATCATTTGTGGTTATATACAAACCACAAACGATTTATGCAGGTGAAAACAAATGCTGTAAACATAGCTTTCGGAAATATATGTGTTTTAAAATACAAAATTTGCCGTCACTAACCTTTGTTCTCAAACCAGCATCATTTTGTTAATGTCTATTTTTGATTTAGATTTTTTTTATTTTTGATTTTATTTTTGATTTTATATATTATGTCTATTTTTATTTTTAAACTGTGTTAGATGTCTTTTTCTAAATTTAGAATGTCTTGTTGTAAATTTACAATGTCTATTTTGTAAATTTGGATTTATATTTTATTTTTTATTACCTGTATCTTGTCTTGTATTGTGAATCTGTTGCACTGTAGTGCCTCTGCACAAAATCACATTCCTCGTATGTGCAATAAAGCTCATTCTGATTCTGATTTTTTCAAGGTACCCTTGCACAAAGTCGGACATTTTTTAAGGCTATAGTCAAATGAATAATCGGTCAATTACCATGATCATAAATTTCACTCATAGGTTGAAACCCAGTCATGAACAGAAACAGAGTAGGAGGCTACCTAGCCAAACTCTGCTACCAAGGTGAGGATGCGTTGCAAGGTAAGATTGAGGTTTTAAATCTGCTTCATCTTTTGAAGAAGCACAAAGAAATGGGCAACGCTGAGTATTGTGGATATAAACGCAGTGAAGGTTCGGTTGACTGTCGTTCAAGTAGTATAATCAATTCCCAGCCCTTTACATGTGAAAATAAAATTACATCTGAATTTAAATCAAATTCTTATAAATAGACCTACAAGAAAATACTTACAAGTATTCATCATAATAATTGTGAAGGTTTGTTGAACATTTGGGCTGCATTGCAACAGAATTGGAGATTTGGTCAGGATTTAGGGTATGCAAAACCATCAGGGAGGTAGGCGTATGATTGGCCCCAAATTGAACTTGAACCATAACTAGTATCGCATAACTTAATGTATTACAGTTGTTCTTCGAGTAAAACAACAGACTACAAAGGTTCAGGCCGTAGTTAAGAGGGACACGCTTTATATGTGAGCACAGATAATGACAGGTCCAACTGAGCCGCAGTGCAACATAGAGTACCTCAAGGCTCAATCTTCTGTTCAACCTGTGCATGCAGAAGAAAGAAAATACCAGATCTCTTACCACAGTTGTGCTGATGTCACTACAACCAATAACCCTTTGTAGAAATGCCTACAGTTCCATTAAATCTCTCCGGCAGTACCTTGAGAGCTGGATGTGGCAGAACTTTCTTAAGTTAAATAAAGACAAAACTAAAGGAATTGCATTTGGATGCAAATCTGGAATCCAATCTTAGGTTCAGTGGTCACATCAGAGCAATTTCTACATTTTCTCAACACCATTGCTCAATATGATTTGAGGCACGCATCTGATTTTTTTCACCTTTTTTCCATGTTTTTTCAACTCCAAGCCTTATCTGATGTGTGCATTTACACGTGCTGTAGTATCATGCATTGCTCATACTTAGGGTTAGGAGGAAGAGGCCATTGTTGCTGTCTGTGCATGTTTCTGTTTGTGTGGCTTCGACTATTCAGTATATCGTTTTGATACGTGAGTGATGCCAGGATAATTGGAATCATATCTTGCTGGACTATACAGAGGAGTAGTGGACCAGAAATACTAAAACAAGCAAGTAAACTTTTGAAATGCAGTGTCAATTTTTGTCCTTATTGAATGACAGTCACAATGTTTTGTGTGGACATCTGCCTGATAAAACAAAGAATGAAAAGCTACCCTGATCTTCAGGACCAGAACTAGAAAATTTGAGCATATCTCACCAATCCTCAAACACTAGGATTAAACCAGTTATGAATAACATAAATTCATCCCAAACAGGAGGCATCTTGGCCATTTTTTTCCCAGAAAATTTGAATGATTTTTTCACAATATTAAGAGCTGGCTCAACTTTCACAACATTTGAGCAGGCTCTTTGGGAAAGTTTTTCGGTCAACATATTTTGAAAACAGTAAACACAGTTGTTTGACAATAAATGGCTTCAATCAACTACTAACTATGAGTTTTTATGTCATCATTCTTTTTTTCTGACAACTGTGTGCTGGTTTTAGACTAGGAAACATTGTTTTATTTAATGTGCTCAAAACATTTTTACGTCCATAAACAACCAAAAAAAGTCATTTTTAAATTATTATCAGCCTTTTTGTAGACTCTTTACCATTTAATTGCTAAATTTACTCCACGCAGTAATGAAAGACATGCATATTAATATTGTGTTACTGTTAGAGTAGGCTATATTTCATGGTTATACAAATATATTTAATTTCTTTATATATTTCACCAAATTTATTGCATTTTTTCACCAAGTGAATATCTAAAAAATACTTATGTGTGTAAGATAGAGCCTTTGGTTAATTGTTTAAATAAAATACGTCCTTCAAATCATCAAATAAGTAGCTCTTTAGCTTAGGCTACACACTTAGCATTATGCTAGCTGCTAATTTTTTTCCACCTTGTCCTGTTCTGCTTAGGAGCCACCACATAGGTGCTTCATATGAACAGTTTTTTTATCTCCAGGGAAGCGAGCACCTGATGTTGTATTCCCTCCTCTGGGTGGTAGCAGTGATTTTATGTAGTTATTTAGTTATTTTTCCCATGGACCAGTTGCATAAACTACGTCAGGACAGGAGGGTGTGAAAAAGAGAGCTGGGGGGAGGGCTGTGAATAAGGGATGTAGATGAGGGGGAAAAATTCATGAGTGTGAAGACTACCTACCAGAACATAACATAAAAGCGTGATACAGTTTGTGCAATACAGCTTAAACAGTTTGTACATAGCTACACACATATAATGAACCCACACCTAGAAATGCTAGCTGCTCTAATGGGTGAAAGTGTCATTACAAGCCATTTATTCCATTGGTCACTATAGCATTGCGCACTAAACCACAATTTAGTCGTTAGTAAGAGAAAGCAGGAACTTATCGTGAAGAAACAGCTAAACATCCTTCCCTTCAGACTTCAAGAACGCTACTGTGGCTTGTTTGGGCAATGGGCCAATAGTGATTATCCTTATCTGCAACCCTTTGGGGGAAATGTCATCATTTGAAATTTCATTTTACCCAACCTATTTTCCCTTTTTTTTATTACCTCTTCTTTTTCAAAGTCGTGTCAAGACGTGTGGACAAAAAAAGTAAGATTTTTTTTTCTTCCTCTTCATTTTCATGTTGCTAACTCTAGGGCTTCCTGTTGTAAGTCAACACCACACATATGAGGAACCCACAAAGCTCATGGTGCAGCATGTGACAGCCTGCTTTACACGGTTTCGCTCACGTGTAAACAACATGCTGCAAACCAACAAGTGAAAGTCAACATTTGAGCTTAATATACGAAAACCCAATTTAGATCAATCTGAATATAAAGAGAGCACTTGGAGGAAGGCCTGCCAAACAAATTCTCCTGTGAATTAACGGCCATCTCCTCTCATTTCAAAGCTTAAGCCATGACCTCATGCTATAAGAGGAAGGGCTTTCAAAAAGTCAATAAGTCTGACCCCCACCCATGTAGGAAGCCTAAAAGGTGCCATTCGTAGATAAGGAAAACCTTTGTCCTTAAAAATGTCCTTTGTTTAATCATTCATTCAAGGTTAACATAAACATTATAACAGTCTTTAAATTACATTGAGATTCTGTCGCATGCCATAATCTAGAATCACGCTTTCCTCAGAGTTTTCCTTGTTTTCACAGCAGAACAGTCTTAAACATTCTTAAATCATGATGCAGTATGCCTCCCCTCCCCATTACATGCCTAAACGGAGAAACTTTCTGATATACGATATGAGCAACGTTCATCATTTAGTCATGAGAGGTGAAAATGATTCCTAGCCTGAGCATGAATGGGCAAATCTTTTCGTGCCATTCCCCTTGTTAAGATTTTGTTGAGGGGAGGTGGGTGAAAAATATGCAGAACACAACTCAAGCAGTGCTAGAAGGAATTAAGCAAGGGCTATCTAGCACAGGGCACGTCAAGCACGAACGGGGGCGGTGTTTGCTTTTCCACTTAAAAATCCCACACAGCAATTTATTGACTTCAATTATTCAACAGCCCAGAGTGTTTTTTTTTTTTAGGAAAAAGAACATTTTACAATTTCTCAGTTCAATACATTTTTAATGCTAGACTTTTATCTCATAAATATTTTGCCTTGTCTATTTATATTAATGTAAATATGTTACATTTACGGGGAGAGAAAGAAGTATGTTTTAAAACATACAAAAAACCTAATCTAGAAAAATCTAAAAAAAACATTTAAGCCTTTAAAAACTGATATGTGCTCATACACATTTATGAGTAAAATAATATACCCCTATACCCCATTGTCACTCATCACATTTGGTGTCTTTTAACCCCTTAAAACCACTACCTGCTTCATTTGCATACCAATATTAAAATGCCCGTGAAACATCGACCATATATAACAGAGCAGTAATTCTTTTTGCACATGAAAATGGAAAAACTACACACGCTGTATTCTCACAGCTGTTCACTTCCACAAGTCGGCAGGGAAAAAAAACGGTAAAAACAGCAAAAATCTATAAAACAGCGTACGCACAGTTTGTGGTGTTCACAGCACTTTACATCGATGAATATTCGAATATTCGCAAAACACATTTAAACTCTCTTTTTTGTGAATGAAGACTCTTAAGTGCATATAGTTGTGCTCATTAGTTTACATACACTAGCAATTTATTTATTTATTTTTTTTTTATTCCTTGGCCAATTTTTAGAAAATATGAATTATAACACCAAAGCATTTTTGGTAATGGTAAAACCGTTAATTGTCAAAAAACTGCGTTTACTCTTTTTAGATCATAATGACAACTTCAAACTGTCAAATAACCCTGATCGAAATACTGGAGGGAAATTCACTCATCAGCCCGGAAGCTCCACCTTGGACAAAAATACAAGTCCACTTGAGTTCAGAGTGAAGGTTCTGTAGTGACCACCTTTGTTTCCGGACCTCAATATCATTGAATCACTCTCAAAAGTGCAGTTTATGCAAGAAATTTACTAAAGGCTTTTTGCCTTGATGAATGGGCTGCTTTACCAACAGAGAAGATAAAGAACCTCATAAACAACTACCTCAAGAGACTTCAGGCTGACGTCGATGTTAAAGGGGGGATACAAAATATTAAGATCTGGTGATGTAAATATTTGATTAGGGTCATTTGGAAAGTTTTATGATTTAAAAATACTAAACACAGTTGTTTGACAATAAATGGCTTCACCTAACCCCAAAACATGACTGGATAAAAATGCTCTGCAGGATGTCTTTAATTTATATATCAAAAATACAGTAATATAATATAAAAAAGGCTGTTTATCGGATGGCACTATTAAATAGTTTGTTTTCATGTGCATGGTATGTTTTCTGCAAATTGTGCACATCGTACGCTTTTTTCACAATGAAAATTCACTAAATAATTATACTTAGGCATTAAGTGCAACTTTCATTAAAAGTGAGAGGGATGCAGCTATGACATCTATATATTTAGAAAAATATATGAAGAAAAAAAGATGAAATCATTCAGATTAAAGAATCTACACACTGGCCAAGACCAAATTGTTCAAGGTTTTAACTTGGCAAGATTGTAAACCTACGTGACTGTAGTCCTATTGGTTTAAAGCAGCTCTGGACTTAAGGAAATGTCAGACATCGTTCAATTTCTAATGGTAATAAGCTTAATGTCCACTGCGTCTACCATCCTCAATGTTTTAACAGCTTGAACGGCACAGTTTGCTTATCTGGGAAACATATGTCTTAACGTCACCTTGTTAGCAGTTGCACACTCAAGTTTAAACCTCTTACACTGCTGTTTCAGTTTCAATTCATGACTGTTATTTAACCGCCATTTCACATTTGATGATCGTAGCATCTTTTTGGGATAACTGGCTAATTGTACACCTGACTATATACCTACAGTTTCCCAACTGTTTCAGTTGCAGTATTGCCATTCACCTATTTTTATACGCATTTTGGAGTATCGCATTAAAAACCCTGGATGGAAATGTAAGGATGTGCATACATTTTGAAAATGTGCATAAAACATGATGCACACATTTGAGTAAGACAAACTTTTTATCCAATAAGAAAAAAATGTGCATGAAAAACGATATATTTATATATATATATATATATATATATATATATATATA
>SRMA01025091.1:34294-57695 GCA_007224835.1 Danionella cerebrum
TATTAATGTATATATAAACTAGGGGTGTAACGGTTCACGGGTATGTATTGAACCGTTTCGGTACGGCCTGTTCGGTTCGGGACACTTGCGTACCGTTTCGGTATTCGGTATTTTTATTAAATGATATAAATGTATTATTAGCGCGATATTAAGCGCAGCGGAAAAATGTTCCTAGGCGAGTTTCCGCACGGACGCTATTGACTGACGAGCACGAGCGCAAAAACCATATCAAAAGCGAAAGAGAAGCCAGAGCTTGAAGACCCTCTCACCTCACTACGGTCTCGTGTTTGAGAACACTTTCGCTTCTCTGTTAAAAGACATAACGGGGATAGACGAGTGGATAAATCTAAAGTTGTATGCCGACATTGTTCCACAGAGATAGTTTCCGCACGGGCGCTATTGAGTGACGAGCGCGAGTAGGAAAATGACATGGCGAAAGGGAAGCCAGAGGTTGAAGACCCTCTCACCTCACTACGGTCTCGTGTTTGAGAACACTTTCGCTTCTCTGTTAAAAGACATAGCGGGGATAGACGAGTGGATAAAACTAAAGTTGTATGCCGACATTGTTCCACGGAGATAGTTTCCGCACGGGCGCTATTGAGTGACGAGCGCGAGTAGGAAAATGACATGGCAAAAGCGAAAGAGAAGCCAGCGCTTGAAGACACCTCACTACGGTCTCCTGTTTGGGAACACTTTGGCTTCTCTGTTAAAATACATAACGGGGATAGACGAGTGGATAAATTTAAAGTTGTATGTCGACATTGTTCCACGGAGATCGGGCAGGCAACACATTTAACATTTTCTACTGCTGGAGATATTGTCACTGCAACCAGATCTTTGCTCTCTTCAGAAAATGTGGATAGGTTAATCTATCCTATCTATCCTAACTAGTTGCAGTATTTCATTTTTTATTTAAATAAAATGTGTTTTTCTTAATAAAGAGTGCAATTTATTTAAAAATATCACCCAAATGTGTCACTTTTATTTATTTTATGCAAGAATTTTATTGTGTATTGGCAGCTTTCAAAATAAAGATTATGTAAGTTCTTATTGTTTTGTACCGAACCGAATGAACCGAACCTAACTCTCCAAGACACTGTACCGAACCGAATACGATTTTAGCGTACCGTTACACCCCTAATATATATATATATATATAAAATAATTAAGAATATTTAAAAATGTACATTTACAGATTAAATTGCAGCATGCGCATGATTTATTTATGGCACATGTAGTGTTTCGTCTATGGAAATGATGCTTTATTCACAAATGTTTCATCAAATATTCATATAATTCCATTCATATAATTCTCATCTTTGGATGGAAACATGGTTAGTTAGAAACACTAAATATTGATGATTTGATATAAATTTTCTTTTGGTCACTCTGCATTTTGTCAATTTACAAAAAAATACAGTCAAATATATATATATATATATATATATATATTTTTTTTTTTTAAGTGTAAACAATATAGTTTATAGTCTTTTCATGATTTAAATATTTAATGATGTTAATGTTGGTTAAAAGGCATTTTACTTAGTAGTAGCTTTATTGTTTAAAACCAATAGAAACATTGGCTGCATCATTTGCCTATCAATATTTAAAAGCATGTACAATGCCAACCGCATACAATAGAGCAATAAACAAAAGAGTACTTCTTTTGGTAGTGCTGTTTATACACTACAGTTCAAAAGTGTCGGGGTAACTTAGAATTTCCTTGTTTTTAAGGAAAAACATTTTTTGTTCAATGAAGATATTCATTCATTCATTTTCCTGCTTGATTATTCCCTATCTGGGTCATGAGGGTCTGCCAGTGCCCATCTTCAGCACACATTGGGCGAGAGGCAGGGGTTCACCCTGGACAGGTCACCAGTCCATCTCAGTCAATGAAGATAACTTTTAACTAATCAGAAATACACTCTATACAGCGTTAATGTGGTAAATGACTGTTAAGGTGCAAATGTCTGGTTTTTGTTGGAATATCTACATAGTAGCTGGAAATGGGGTTTTATACACCTATCGCTTCAGTGTCTAATGGTACAAAGTGTTTCTCATTGTGTCAGAAGCTAATAAATGATCAGAAAACCCTTGTGCTTCATGTTCACACTGCTGAAAAGAAGCAATAAAACTGACCTTCCTTTGAGCAGGTTGAGTATCTGGAGCATCACATTTATGAGGTCGATAAAACACTCTCAAAATGGCCTGAAAAAGAGAACATGTGAAACATCGACAGTCTATTCTTGTTCTTAGAAATGAAGGCTATTCCATGCGAGAAATTGCAAAGAAACTGACGACTTCCTACAACGGTATGTGTACTACTTCCTTCAGAGAACAGTACTAACAGGTTCTAAGCTTCATTAAAGAGTGGCAAAAAAGCCATATCTGAGACTGGCTAATAGAAGAAAAAGATTGATACGGGCAAAAGAACACAGACATTGGACAGAGGAAAAAAGTATTATGGACGGAATTACTATACTATTTTTTCAGAGTAAAAGGGATTTCGAATAAAGAAGGCTATCACTCCATTTTGTAAAGGCATTCCATTCCCTGTGTACGCCACTTGATTGGAGCCAATTTCATCTTACAGCAGGAGAATGACCCAAAGCACAGCTTTAAATTGTGAAAGAACTATTTAGAGAAGAAACAGCAGCTAGTCTTCTATCTGTAATGGAGTGGCCAGCGATCGAAACACCATCCAGCCGTTGAGAGAGCAGCTTGAACGTATGGTAAGCAAGAAGTGCCCATACAGCCCACCCAACTTGTGGGGTGAATTTCCTCCAGATTACCTCAAAAAATGAACAGCTAAAATATTAAAGGTCTGAAAAAATTAAAATTATTTCTAACCTTGTCAATGGGGTAAATAAAAGTGTGATTTTTCTGAGTGAGCCCAAACTTTTGAACAGTAGGTATTTTTTAAAAATGTGTAAAATAAAAAGTTCCTGTACTATTATCACATGCTATACATTTTCTATCTTTTCAGACTTTAAATATTTAAAGATTTTTGGTTAGTAGTAGCTATTATTATACATAAAATGAATGTGCCTTTTGTTATATTGATAGGATACATTTAAAACTGGATGAAAAGGGGTTTCAGTGCCTAAAGCAGAAAGAACTGTACATTCTTCCACAAACAGATGGAGTGTAATTGCTGTAAACCCTCAAGCTTTGAATGTTAGAGGATTTACTACGCATCACTGAATATTCTCCAAAAAAAAGCCTAAACCTTATGAACTAAAGCGGATCCCGCTCTTTATTTTCTGAATGTGATCGAGCTTGTTGTAGTTTAGCGACTGCAAAATAACCATTGTTTATTCTTCGGAGGCTTTGCGCCACTCGTTCTTTATCTCTGCTGCATTCTTTTACCTTATTTCTACACTCGTTCACTGCTCCCTCATTCCCTCGCTGCTCTTCCCACTTGTTATCTGCATTCTAACCAGACCACGGGCTCTTTGGTTTCGGCTTGAGTTACACAGACAGATTGTACTTAATGCTTTCTGGACGGGGTGTCTTCTATTTCACAGGGGGGACTCTAGCTCTGGTTAGTGAAACACATCCTGCTGACCTGACCCTCACTCAGATAATTGAAGGAAAACAAAACATGGAGCCAATGCCAAGTTAAAAATTTGCTCTCGGACGTAACATCGTATGCGTGAGTTGGAACTGACTTGATTCTTTTGTGAAATCAGTTTAGTGAGATTCAATTTATATGATTTGATGAGTAAAATTATGACCAGAAATAAAACACAAGCCTTTTATGATATGCAGCTGCTACCTCACTGTTCATTTATTAATGTTTTTGAGCACTGATCACAAATGTTTTAAAGTTAACAGTGGTGTAAAGTAACTAATTATAAATACTCAAATTACTGTAAATTTAAAAATTAGTACTTTTCTAGTTCTGTCGCTGTATTTTACTGCACTGCTTTTCTTCATTTTGTCTTGGCTACTTTTTTATTATACTTTAGATGCACCTATTCTGTCCAATCAAATTGCGTCTAACAAATCGATCCCCCCAAAACGAGATATAGCTAATTTAACCAATCCTATACTTTAAAATTAAGAAAGTATACAAATAAATAAATAATATCAAATAAATAATACTTTTTTCAATAAATAAAGAAAAACATATTTTGCAATATTTTGTTTATTTTCTTTTATCATTTCAATTACATTTTTTGAGTTATATTTAGAACAGATACTTACAGATACTCTACTTTCCTTACTTTTTTGGCAAGTAATGCTAATATTCTTATTGAGTCTGATACTCCAGTACTCTTTACACCATTTATAGAAACATTATATGAATTAAAACAATGTATAATTCTTTTGTTATAAAAGAGAAGGGAACGTAATGCTTTCAATATAAAAGCTTCTACACCATTGGTCACCAGCACGGTACCCGCGGGCTCCTGGTCATCTGTAAGGACCACATGAGTCGCCCACATGAGTCAAGTTATATATATATATATATATATATAGTTAAAGTATTATGAGGAATAATTAACATAATCAGTGTCTTTGTAGAGATGAATATCCTTAATTATTAATAAAGTCAGAAGAGGGTCTCAAAGTCGTAGCCCTTTGCATTAATCAGTACCCAGGAAGTAGCTCTCGGTTCTAAAAAGGTTGGTGACCCCTGATCTACACAATAATTAAACGCCTTTAACTACACTAAAATCTGCTGTAACTTAAATGCGGGGTTAACTTGAGGAATTAATTGCAGGTGAGCTTGCACACGTGGAAAGAACAATTTGGACATATGTACAAAAATGAAACCTATAAGCAGTATATATAGATATATATGATAATATATATGCATACAGGCAGCATGGTGGTGCAGTGGGTAGCACTGGGGCCTTCCAGTTAGAAGGTTATCAGTTCAAAGCTCGCTGGTGACCAGGGGTTTGCATGTTCTCCCCGCGCTTGCATGGGTTTCCTCCAGGTACTCCCCCCCTTCAAAAAATATGCGGTTAGGTTATTTGAATAATAGAAATTCACCTTAGGAGTGAATGTTGCCCTGCGATGGACTGGCGACCTGTGCGCTGGAGATGGCAGACCCCAAAAGGGAATAAACAGGTTGGAAAATTAATTAATGTATGCAAATATATTCGTATTTATGCCACAAATAGGCATACTTGAGGTGCATATATGTGCATATACAGGTCTCCTTTTATATCCACTTATAAGACCTATATGTACATACAGGATATGTCTATAGCGCAAATCTCACTTTGGCTAATTCATAATGCCTAGCTCATACTAAACACATATGTCTATATGTGCATATATGTGTGTATATGTACATAAATATATAGAAAACGGGCAAAATGTACTGTATATATATCATATATTAAATACCTGTCTTTTTATTTTATATAGGTTTTTTCATGTGGGTGATTGCTCTGACAGCACCTAAGAACACATTTGTTTCACATTTCTAGTTCTTTTTTATCTAACATTACTGTTAAAATAATCCAGCAATTAAAATGATGGGTTAATTATCTGTTACCTATGTGAATGTAGCGCACATTGTCTTTAAATCAGTGATGCATTAACAGGAATACATTAAAAGTGTTCAAAAAAGGGTTTTAAGAACGCATTTAAAAATGGATAGTGAGGTTGCATGCTGAATTTGCAGAGGCAGCTCATTCCAGAGCTTATGGTCCACATCCACAAATACCCTGACCCCTCTGAGCTTTTGCAGGCTCCTCGGCACCGTGTCAGCTGACCTCAGAGACCGGGATGGTCTGTAGTCTCCCAGAATTTCTGCTACGACATGGCAAGACCATTGAAAGATTTCAAAACTATTAATAAAATGAACAGGCCGCCAGTGCAGTGAGGCCAATCCAGTGTTGATGTGCCGCTCCAAAGGCATGGATTACTGTCATAAAATGCCTGGTGTTTGGATAAAACTGGCTCGACCTGTGCAATCTGCCTCAGGTGAAAGAAACTAGATTTGACCACTGCACTGACTGCTCTTCTTAGGTAAAATCACTGTACACTTTTCCTCTCATGAGAGTTCTCATGAGATTTGGACTGTTCTGATTGGTGACTCACAAAGATTGTAAAGGAAAGGGGGTTGTCATTATCTGTGTGCTCCATGGCTGTGATTTGGTTGCGGCATAATGTATGTAAATATGAATATTCTAATGAGATGTTGAAATTAGTGTTTAAGGATGTTCTATATGTAGTAGGGAGGCACCGAAATTTTCGGCCGAATTAGCCTTATCGAATTAACATTAATATTATTATTCTCAGCAGGGAGCTCTTTGTCTGCATCAAGGAAATATGAATGTAATGACGCTCCCTGCCTGAACATGCACTCCATGCCACAAAGGGAAACCGAAAAGAATAAGATGACAACAAGGAAGAAATCAAAGAAAAATCTGGACGTCGAGTGGTTGATATTGTTAGAAGCTGATCACAGGCAGTTTGGCAAAAATGTGAAGAAAAGACAAAGGATTTATGGTGCAATATTTCTTTTCTGGAAAATCACAGATCGGTTCATTTACGTACTACTCACATCATCAAAAGAGCCAGCTTTCATTGCTCAATCTACTTGCAAAAAACCAATCCGGTATGGCAATTGATGGCACCACTCGTTTGGTCAGATGTGTGAACTCTCATTGGCGGCAATGGTTTGCGAACGAGGTGCGTTGTCACTTGGAGTTTAAACGATTGCCTGCCACTCTAGCGTACATTTTACTCAGTTCAAATTGATGTCAAATCTAGATTTAATTTGACTGGGCTACTTGCACTACTTGCACTTCTGCGTTCTTTGCAATAGCGCTCCAGTTTCTCAATGGCTACGTTCTAAACCCGCTTTCTACAGCATCTCTCCGAGGTAAACGTCACCATTGTGCAAAAAAAAAACGCCAAAGCACCATCCAGCCGGCCGTAAAAGTGATTTCACACTTCAGATCTAATTATGAAGGTTCAGGAATGCTGAAGTAATCATGATCCATTGTTGCATGCGATCTTTGCAGCATGCCCCTCATTCAGCTCCCACATGCTGGGCTGAGGTGCTTTAACTGTGTAGTCATAGCACCAGCACAGCAGCATCTGTTACTGACTTCCTTCGTGCATCTGAGGTTTGCCGTTGAATAATCGGATCACTGCTAAAATATTTACTGAAAACATATTTGTCCCAGTTGCTGATGGGACAAAAACCATCTGCGTTTGTTCACGAGAACTGTTTTCTAAGGTTGACATCGGTAGGAAAACTGTGTTTTATTCTGTTGAACTTTGCAGAAGATGAACACTCTTTTTTTCCCGAAACATTTTCTACAAACTGCACTTCAATAGGTGACAAACCAGAACTCAGTACTTCAAGGTGGAGGTGCATCACGAGTCTACATGCAAGTCGTCCATTGTGTCTCAATCAGTTATGTAAGATTTGTAAAAACATTTTTTTACTAACCCTTAGAACTCCTGGGCCTTTTTGAGCATTTTTTACTGCTTTACAATTTGCTCTAATAAAATGATCTTTAATGCAGTTTTTTTGTGGCAATGCTTGAAATCTTTTTTGTACAATTCTAGCTTCTTTTTTTTTTTAAATATTTTTGTATTACAAAACACAATAATTCAACACGAATCCTAAAATTGTACAAAAAGTACAATACTGAGTATTATATTTTGTAATTTTTTTCTAGTTTTATGTTTTATAGTAAAAATCAAAAAGGTTGAGGGACTTGAGACCACAATTAAAGCATAGACAAAGTCAAAACAATGTGAAAATTGTATTAAATAAAACAGGCGAACCTCTCCTAAACCTTATACACTGTTCCAAGCACTTTTTGTTCCATTGTGCTTTGCTTTGTGCAGGAATTTGAAAAAGCCCAAGGGTTATCTCTTCTTTTCACCACTCGATGGCACTGATTTGGGGTCTGTAAAATGAAACCGAAAGACGATAGCGCATTTTCTCACATTTTAATTTGAATTACGTTGAAAATTATGTGTCATAACTCTTGTAATGTCCTTTTAAACTAAATTATCTTCACAGTAATAATCTTTTATATAATCTGGCAAATACACCGGTGCGTGCAGAGACTTCTAAGGGTTAATAAAGTCCCAGCAAACATCCTGCTATTTACTATGGCAACACTGTACTCAAGAGATGGTGTAATGATAGTATAATTTCAACAGCTTCAATTAACCAGAGTGTTACTAGTTGTATTTGAAAATGAGTCAAAAGCTGGAGTCAAAAGGCATTCATAAAAATGTCTCTGTGCATTTTTTTATGAGTACACGTATAAAATATCATGAGACTTGCAGTACAATTTTCCAATACATGTTTGAAAAGAATCTAAAAATGCTTGTGGCCTTAAAGCAGCTGTAAAACTAGTGTCAGATGAATCAGGTATTGTTATGGGACACAGCTACATGATCCGTAAGAAAGGAGCATAAAAATTCTCTAGTGTCATCATCTGTCAATGCACACTTAGGGATCTCCTTAGATTTTCCCTGAGTCACATTCAGTGCGTATCCATTACTCACCAGAGGCTTGAGCTGTTGATGTTTCACAGGAACACAAAGAATGGAGAAGCTCCATCTGCACGGCTTTCCCCTAATGAGCCGACAAAGAGAACAACAAACATCTTTAATGGATTCCTGAAATTAAACAAATAACTCACTTAAATAAGTGTCTGGTCTTTTAGAGAAATAGGATTCTGTCATGGCCCCCGTGTACCAGAGGCTCTGAGAGTTTGGACCTGCCATGAAATGTTATTTTAGCCGCATGTTGGAGGTGAAAGTATGACCTTCTTCTTTCATCGCTCATGCTTCCTTCAACAGTTAGAGTTATCACCAAAGAGGACCAGAAGAGACCTGTCAACCAGTAAATCATGCTACAAAGCCCAAAGCGTGCAATAGTAATGGCCTTCGGTGTGTTCTTCATCCTAGAAACAGAAGGGGATAATAAACAAGCTGCTGGGGTTTCAGGGAGGGCATTTGTGGTGGTGGGAAAGTTTACAGCAGATCATCTGATAATGTAGGGGGATCATATAGTCACATGGTCCTAAACAAACAGAAGATCCTGGCAGCATGATTAGGACACCAGCACAAAACAGAGCAGCATTCGCTGTCGAATTAGTCTTGAGGGAATTTGTTTACAATAACGACTTGTTGGCGGTTAATTAGCCCCATTGATGCACAGCTTGTCTACAAATGATTAAACGAATAAACACATAGACATGAAAAAGTAGTCTAGTGAATTTAATAAAGGCTCAACAATCTGAATTGATTATGAATTTATCATTTTGTTGCGTATGTTTAAAAAAAACATACCTAAACAAACAGGGTTTATTTACACTCACAGGCCACAATATTAGGTACACCTATCCAACTTCTCGTTAACAGCAAGGGTCAGAATTCAACATCAACAACATGAAAGCATGGATCCATCCTTCTTTGTATCAATGCTGCAAGCTGGTGGTGTAATGGTGTGAGCCCATTAGTACCAACTGAGCATCGTGCCAATGCCTTCCTGAGTATTGTTGCGGAATATGTCCCTTTATAACCATAGTGTACCCATCCGCTGATGCTATTTCCAGCAGGTTAAAACTGCAAATAATCCTTGTTTCTTGAACATGACAATGAGTTCAAGAAATACACAAATGACTCCACAGTCACCAGATCCCAATACAGTGGAGTACCTTTGGGATGTGGTGGAATTGGAGTTTCTTGTTATGGAAGTGTAGCCGACAAATCTGCAGCAACGACAATATTGACCCAATTCTTTGAGGGACTCTTGTTGATTCCATGCCATGAATGATTAAAGGCAGTTCTGAAGTAACAGAAACTGGCAGGATGTGCCTAATAAAGTGGCCGGTGAGTGTACATGTCGCATAAACTCTACAGCTAAGTTTAAGAACATACATTAAAACATATATCTTAAAATCTCAGAACATGCACAGAATAGGAACTAATTGCAGTGTAGTCTGGTAATAATTAACAAAAAAAGAAGAAATCACAACAAAACCATCGGCACAGTCTGGAAGCCTGTGAAAAAGTCCAAACAAAAGGCAACAGGGACATGGGCCTGAATGCACAAAGGCTTGAGTAAAGTCTCACTGTCCTGACCACCACTATACAGTCAGAGTGACAAAGAGCAAGCCCGGCAAGGAGCACCATCATGCTAGAAAGGTCCCTCACAACTGGACTGGATAAGACAGGAAGTATGTTTGCTGAAGAATAGTCTTAGAGAAAAACAGCAAAGCTATAAGCCCCTCTGATCAGCAAGAACCGGTCACCGGTGCACAGTGATGAGAGCAGATGACTGACTCCTGAACCTCATGAAACAAGAGAATGGATGGAATCTTGACAACAGAAAAAAAAACAGTAAAAGCACTGTAAACAAATGAAAACAATAGGAACAATAAAACAAGTAATTTGATAAATAACACTTATTATTACATTTTACACACAGGAAAAACAAAATATTCAGGCCCCCAATTTATTTCTTTCACTGTAATAGATAAGTCATACTTTTAATATGTGATTGTAAAATATAAATGAAGAGTTTGCTTCCAAAATGAGATAAAAACAAATTTAAAATATTGAGTTACAATAAAAATATGGTTACGTATGGCTTCTATCCACTCTCGTCATAGTTTTTCTTTACAAAACTTCCTAAAGCTTGTCTATTTGCTGACTATTGCAACACTGGCCAGTAAACACTTTTTGTGATAAAAAAGTTATCAATTTGTTGAGCCTGGAGTTGTTTTGCAAGCGAAAGCCAATCAAAGGCAGCCATGTGTTAAAAAGATGAGAAATTTGGGGGCTGGAAAAACACCGGAGCTCTTTTGCTGCTCGCCAAAGAGAACTGTATGTAAAGCAACTTTCTGTGCAGTTAATCTTTGGTTCATTGAGAAAATGTAAAATTGCGTAGTTTTTTTTTTTATTGTTTGTTTGTTTTTAACTGCAAGCGAATGAATGGGTTTTTAAAATAAAGCTAGATGATGGGACCTGCCATAAATATTAATCCCTATCATTTTATGTTATTTACATTTACATGTTATGTAACATTAATTTTTATTGTGATTTTTAGTTTGTTCGTTTTATATACGTTGCATGAATGTATGGCCTTTAGGGGCGGTGTTGTATGTATTTTGTGGGAAAAAAAATAAGATTTTCTGTTAAATAAAAATGTAGATTTTATTAGAGACACTTTATAATCTACTGCAGTTTGAAACAGACTCGTTTTCACGGAGTAACACAGGATTTTCTCAATTTAAAATGTATGGCGTTTTGGATCTCGTCATATGTATTATTTATTATTGTTTTAATCACTTTGAGCAATGTATAACATATAATACAAGTGTAAAACATATATACAGTACCTAGAGATACAAACCTTGCTGTTCAATGTACGCAGCTCAAACTCTACGTCATTTTAGTCATATTTTCCCTTATATACTTAAATTAAAACATTTGAGCGTGAGTGTGAGTTTTAGTCTCATTCGTGGTTTTCCATTAGCCTTTGCTCTACTTCAGAAAATATTATGTAACGACAAAAAAAACTGCAAAAAGGCGCAGGAAGGAAACCAGAGGTCATAAACATTAAGGTTCTGTCAATAATCACTGGAGGCGGCTACTCTTCAGAGACCCGAGCCTTGCTGAGCGTCGTTACGTCATGACCCCGCCCTGTGGAATAAAGAGGGGCGTGGCCTAGTGCAGAAGGGGGGCCTATTTAAATGCTGTAGCGGAGGAGCCGCTGTCTGAAGAGTGTGGAGAGATTTTACGCGTTAGCTGCGCTCGTCATGTCAAACAACATGGAGTTCTATGAGGTACGTTTATTTATTACAGTCTAAAAGCTGTTTTGTGGGTTATTTCAAGAGCACTTTTAATATTTCTTGACAACTTGTGTGAGTTATGCCTTACATCTCCAAATGGCTGTTACTTTGTGTCATACACGCGATGCTTGACGATCAAATTAATTCATTTTATTTAGATTTTTTTTTTTTCATTTTTGATGTATGCTAACTGTACTTTCAACGTAATAAAGTATTTTTTATATATTGTTTCTGCAGGACATCGTTCTAGACAACAGTTCTGACTCTGGTTCTGGAGACATGGACTTTGACTTTAATGAGCCCTGCAAACTCAGCAGTGATTTCCCAAAGATCTTCCTCCCTACTGTATTTGGGATTATATTTGTCCTGGGGATCATTGGCAACGGACTTGTGGTGCTTGTGATGGGCTTCCAGAAGAAATCAAAGAACATGACAGACAAGTACAGGTTGCACCTTTCCATTGCAGACCTCCTGTTTGTCCTCACCCTGCCATTTTGGGCGGTTGATGCAGCCAGGGGATGGCAATTTGGGGGATTTCTGTGCGTCACCGTCAACATGATCTACACTCTGAATTTGTACAGCAGCGTGCTCATCTTGGCTTTCATCAGCCTGGATCGTTATCTGGCGGTTGTTCGTGCCACTAACAGTCAATGCTTCCGGAAGCTGCTCGCAGAGAGGGTGATCTACTTGGGAGTTTGGCTTCCAGCAACTCTCCTGACCATACCGAATCTGGTTTTTGCCAAAGTCCAAAACTCCAGCAAAGGAACCGTCTGTGAGATGACCTACCCAGAGGAGGGAAACACTGGTTGGAAAGCTGCTTTCAACTTCCAGCACATCATTGTTGGCTTTTTACTTCCCGGTTTGATCATTCTGACCTGTTACTGCATCATCATCTCCAAACTGTCCAAAAACTCCAAGGGTCAGACTCTGAAGAGGAAAGCACTGAAAACAACCATCATCCTCATCCTTTGCTTCTTCATCTGCTGGCTGCCGTACTGTGCCGGCATCCTGGTTTACACTTTGATGGACCTGAACATCATATCTTACAGCTGTTTCCTGGAGCTTGGTGTGCAGAAGTGGATCTTTTTCACTGAGGCACTGGCCTACTTCCACTGCTGTCTCAACCCCATCCTTTATGCTTTTCTGGGCGTCCGCTTCAGTAAATCTGCCCGGAATGCTCTGAGCATCAGCAGTAGATCCAGTCACAAGATGCTCACCAAGAAACGAGGTCCTATATCTTCTGTATCCACCGAATCGGAGTCATCAAGTGTGCTGTCTGGTTAGGGAACACTGACTATTTCACCTACCCCTGACCCAACATTGTTGCTGAGAAAAAGGACGTTACTACACTTTTTTTGTACATTGTAAAACTTTGTTTTGTGTTTGGCTTGTGTTTTTTTAAAGCTTTTTTTTAGTGTACTTGTTGTAACAGACAAAGGCAGAGCCTTTTCAATGTCTGCGAGTTTGCCAGTTCTTATTAGAATGCATTAGTTTAGTCTTTTTCTGATTCAGAAAGTTTAGTGTAAATTATTTGTACATAGTCCATTGTTTGCTTTTGAGAGTTTGTGTGTGCACTTAGCTTTTGCTGTTACTCCCTAGTTTTCTATTTATTTAAAAGGTAGCTCACACTGTACAAATGTTTAAACGCAATATACGTTTTTCACAGTTGTTGCATTTTTTTACTTCTGTTTCATAATAAACGTTAAAAATCAAAACGTTTAATGAGGTCTGACAAAGTGTTCTCTTACATCTCTCCTGTGGCCATACCCTCACACCCACGCGTACACGCGCACACACACACAGAGAGCGGGAGTTGGGGGTTGGTAAGTGGAGTGAAGGTCTGTCAAGTTAGCACAACAAAAGCTCCACCTGATCTCCCACTGAACAGAATGACTGTGAAGAGGGTCTGTAATTTTAAGAACATCTGTGTTCTTCTGCTCTTCCTCCAACTGCTGATACAAGACACCAAGGAGTCTACAGAGACATAAAATTGGCCATCCTTAGGGACTCCTGCAGCAGGGTCAAATAACAATAAAAAAGTAGTTTGGAAATCAAATAAAATGTTAACTATGGAATCGAAAAACATTCTTCTGTTCCCAATTCGACACTCGCAACTTTTACCAAACAACTAACAGCTTGTTCATGAGAGCATAAAAATATTGGTCCACTCTGGAAATAACTTCTCCAATGATCGCTTATCATTATTTACCGACCCTTTGTTACAAACTGCTGTTTTCTTCCCAATCTGTTAGTTGTTTTGAATAAAATTGTCTACTCAATGGAGACATGTAAAAGTTAATGTAGAAATATTACATTTAAAATGTTTATGAAAGTTTAAATAGTCAAAAAAAGACTCAATTAAACAAAACTAAATGAAGTAAATGATGGTAGTTTTAACTGTTTTTTGCAACACCAAGTTACACAAAGAAAGAAAGAAATAGGAGCAATTCCTCCATTTCTGATGTTTTATATGTGATATTTGAAAGCAGAAGTGTGAAAGTTGAGTTTTTGATTTCTGAAGTTCTAAAAAATGTTTGAATTATATTAAATTAAACAGTCGTGATTTGAGTTTATACTAATATGTTATCTCTCTGGGATTGATTCAAACCTTTAAAAATGTAGTCGTATAGTGCAACTAGTCCATTAATGGTGATAAGCTTACATAATACTTCTGCGTCGAGCCTCCGGCAAGAGTTCTAGCTCTTTGTGCCTTGAACAATTTTATAGATGGTTAAATATTGGGCACTTCTTCCATCAATCTCTTAGTGATTTGGTTCACCTTGGTGTTTGTTTTGCTAATTCATGCAGCTTACATTTTTACAAATAAAAGACAGGTTCTGGTGGGAGGAAATCCTGAAATATTCATTATAATAATCCCTTTGCCAACATTCTGCCTAATAATCCAAATTAAATTTTGCCATTATCAAACACATGTTGGTATAAATGTGCTTAACGTTTAACAAAATTAATTGCAAAAAAACCCCACTAAAGTCAGTAAAAACAATTTTTCACAAAAAAGCATGTATAACAGCACCATGTATTTCACACTTGCACCTTACATTATTTGCAGGTAGTTATTATTATTATTATTATTTCTATTAATTGTAATTCTAGACACACAGAATCAAAACTGCACCCCGTAAATTATGCTGTACATTTTTATTATCATAAAATAACAATGAAGGTATAACATATGTATTTATCTGCACAATAAAAAGAATAAACAAGCGATTTTTGCATGGGCAGCACAAGGGTATCTCTGTCTGCAGCTAAAAGGGTCCGTCCATTTTTGACTCTGCAATAGGGGCCTCTCAGAAGGGTGTTTGCTTGTTCCTTCAGACCCCCGCAGTACTAAACAGAAAATGTTGGCCATAGGGAAGAACACAAAGACCATAAGTATATTAAACAGGAAGAGGTCATTAGTGAATGTAATATTGAGAAGTAAAATCTATGAAGAAAGGCAAACAAGATGGTAATATTATTAATGATACTTCAAAAACATTATTACCAATACGTCTATAAGACCTGATCTCTCTCAGTTTGCAATGCTAAGGGGATCAAGCGATCTTGTACCAGATGAATAATGGTCAGGTTACAGATGCAGGATATAGTGCCCTGATGATTTTATAATAGAGTTAGAACATTGACATGTACAAGGTTTCTATTGTCACGACCATACTCGTGCTTAACATACAGCGTTTCACAATTACCATCTCTAAAGTATTCAATGGGGTGCAAAGCACCCTAAAACAGACTTTTAGCTTTCTGCTATTTTCACAGTCTCTCACAGTCAGAGGCCAGTTCTGCTAAAGCATTCGGTGCTGCATTTTGTTCATTTGGAAATGTTTAGGAATGGTTCAGTCATTAGCATAAGAGGTATTCTCAAAAGCCACACCATTAACAGCCCATTGAGCTCAGTGGGAACATCTCTGCCACCTGAAGCCATTTGAAAAGAGCACAACCAAAAGGAGCTTCTGGTGACTGTCAGGGAAAACTGCATTATTAAACACCAAAACTCAGACAAACCTCCTGCAGCACAAAAACAGATGTTAAAGTGCCACTCATTTGGAACAATAAAAAGGAACAAATGATAACAGAATGTTCGAGTGGGATTTTTCATTTAAAAGAAATAAAATAGCACATTACCATTTAAATATAAACAGTTTTTAAACCAACCTGCTCACTCGTGTGATATACCTGTTTATGATGTGTAGCTGTAAAGGAAGTCGTATTACACAGAAGGTTGATCAGACTACATTTCCCCTTCGGAAATTGGTTTACTGTTATGTTTACGTTGTTTTGGCTAGAAAATTAGGATGGAAGGAAGCTTCCGGAATCAGGACCTCCTGTGACCAATAGCCCTCGAAAGACTTTATAGCTTTATCATCATGGTAAACAGTAGTGGGGGCCTGCAGCTGGAGCTAGAATAAGGGGGAATGATTGAGCCTTTGTGTTATTTCTTTTACGCTTGATTGTTGAGGTTTTGATAAATCAAGGAATTTGTTATATTTTACTTTCTTAAAACATGTTCTATGGCTCAGTTAGTGGAGCATTGCTCTAACTGTGCAATATATGTGACAATAAATGTGAAAAAACAACACATATTTCATGTAAATTAAAAACAAACAAATCAAAATGAGACTATGACCATGCATTTTAGCCCAGTGTTTTGTACATAGCCATGATGGTTATCTTATTGGCCTCCAGGCTTAGGGTTTGGTCATAGAGGTTATAAGCCCTTTCTGTTAATAGCCTCAGTGATAAGGAGAATTGAAGTGTTTATTTGTTTTGACAGTCAATAAACTGGAGAAAAAGAGGAAAAATGAAGGACTGTATCCAAATCACAGATGCATGTCTTTTGATTATTCACAAAACGCTTGCTACTGATTGTTGATTTTTTGGCACTCTTCAGCACTAGAAACGTTGAAGACTGATGTAGCCACACAATGAGTTTGCTAATGAATGAATTCTTCTCAATTCCCCGGGATGAAGATGTTTAACCCTTTGAAGGAATGACGTGGCCCAGCTATTGTTTTATTTGTATTTCAAATATAATGTGTGGATTTCAAAAAGTTTATTAACTGTAATGTTTTTGGTGAAAAGAAAAAAAAAAAAAACAATGTGAAGAGTTATGACAAGTGTGTGGGAAAATGCGTGCTCGTCTTTCAGATTATTTCACAGACCTCAGTCGGTGCCATCAGTGTCATCAAGGGGTGAACAAAAGGAATAACCCTTGGAAGTACAATATTTGTGATACGGCTCATGCCTCACATTTTCAAAGTTCTGGCACAATAAAACAATGGAACAAAAAGTGCTTGGAACAGTGTTTAGGAGAGAATCGCCTGACTGATACAATTTTCACATTGTTTTTTACTTTGTCTTTGTTTTTTGGGGGGGGGGGTTAACAAATTTTTATTTTGTCTCAACACTTTTAGTATTTGTTATAAAACACAAAAACTGTTTGTTCACCATCTTTTGCATTAAAAATTACAAAATGTAATACTTTGAATTTAATTTTTATACAATTTTACGATTGTTTTGGAATTATTGTGTAATGTAATTTAAAAATATTTGTAAAAAAAGAACCTGGTGTTATACTAACAAATATATTTTAATTATTACAGCAATTTTTACAGCAATTCGTAAAGTTGTAAAATACTTTCAAAAAGGCCCCATACTTCTAAGTGATTTCTCCACAAACATCGTGGGTTGTAGTTTAGTTTAATTTGCATGTGCACTTCATGGGGTTTACAGACATTTTAAATAGATTTTCTAATCCGCTTGTTCCCTTTTTGGGGGTCTGGAATACCCAGAGAAAACCCACACAAGCATGGAGAGAACATGCAAACTCCTTCCAGGAAGGTCACCAGCGAGCCTCAAACCGACAACCTTCTAAATAGAAGGCCAAAGTGCTACCCACTGTGCCACTGTGCTGCTTTAAATAGATTTCTGGGAGATAAAAAACAAAACAAAACTGTTATCGCTGCTAATTCAGATGTAACTTACAAAAGAACTGCTGTCACTTAATTTATTATAAGTTACTTTTATACGTTTACTTGTATTTTTTGTTTGCTGGAGGAGCTAGAGCCATTAGAGCCATTACTCCTGACTTACTGTAGCTTGAAGATGTGTATTAAGCAGTACAATGTGCTGCTATGGGTGACTTTTATTGTTAGTAAAACGCTTAAGTCGTGATTGCATTTCAAATGACAAGACATTTGCTGTTTGTGGTGTGTCAGTTGTGCCTTCTGTTCTTTCACATCATCTTCAAAGTGAATCCATGTGGAGAACTTACATTAAAAAGTGTAAAGTTAATGTTTAATTTCTGATGTACTGATGTAAAGTAAATTCAGAACCGTAGAAAGAAAACGTGAGTAATAAAAAAAAACAGGAACCTTTTTTATGGCACTTGTTCTACCCGGATTCGGTCCTAAAGTTATGAATGTGTTTCAGCAAAATACTTCCGCCTCTTTCCCACATGTCCAGCGATCCATTTGGCTGTCATCGCACAGTAACTCAAACGAAGCGAAATATCTTCTGTTATTTTTCACTACATCTCGTTACAGCGGAACAATGACTAAAGAAAACGCGCAAGGGTGAGAATTCAATCACGCCATTTTCTGCGGATGTTTGTTTTCGTAGTCTGTTCATTCATTAGCTTTAGTCGCTAACCTACAGAGGCTTTATAGAGTTACAGCTGATTGCATCAGCAGCTCGGATATTTTCATTAACAATGACAACCGAATGTTTTCCTTTATGTCAACTGAATTAAATCAGAGTTAAAGGTTTAAGTGTAGTTGCTTTAGATTAGTTGTTTGAATTTGCTGATTTTTGAGAAACAACAATTTTTCTGATGCTTGGAAATATTCCCAGAGGGTGGTTTACACTGTTAAATATGAATAATTTTTAAACATTTTTTAAAACTTACTCGAAACTGATGTTAAGCAGTGATTTTATTAATAATGTTGCCATTTTCAGTTCAGGTAGAAATATATTGTAACTAATAATAAAAAAAAAATATCCTTCTTTTCATGCCTTTTTCTGTTTTAAGTACGTATTCTGAGCAATTACTATGTATTTACATGAAGCCATGCTATTTTATATGCTAAATTCATGCCTCTTTTCATTATTATAATACCATTTCAATCATAATGCCTCTTAATTAAAATTACGCTTTATTGAACTGATTTATATTAATCCTCATAAAATATCCACAATATATGCGTGACTGGGTTTTCTTTCGGTGAGAGTGAAAGTAGAATTTCAGTCTCAAAGTGAAAGTTACTTTTACAACAGATTAAAAATAAGATAGAAACCATTTGAAAATCAATACAAAGCAATTCTGGTTGTACCAATAATAATAATAATAAAAAAAAAACTAATATGTAATCTATACAGTCTGTGGTATGTGTACTCCTTGGTTTAATGAGGCACATGATAACAGCAGCTGGTTGAGAGGGCATCTGAACGCTCCACACCCTCCACCTTACATCCCAGCCAGGTTTGCCCGGGGCCTTGTGATTCCCCGTAAATGCATAACCCAGTATCTGTCACTAGCCTTTAATTATCGACAGGCTTCTCTTGCCCCACTGCTTCCAATTTCCTCTGAGCAGAAATTGCTGCTAGGCTTTGGGGACGGTCATCCTTGAACTCCCCTGCAAAAGCCTCCGTGCCATGCATACCCTCACACTCTGGCTCTTTGTGTCCATTCATGCCGATGCATAATAAAGAGGCGTGGAGAGGGGTTGTTTATGTCCCTTTTTGGCATGAGTGAGTCTCAGCCGTGCCCGCTAATGGACTGTTCTAGTAGCAGTGATTTCCATTGGTTCACAGATACATTTGATGAACCTCTCTTGCCGTGTGCAGGCATTTGATCCTCTGGTGCCTGAGGGGTGCCATATGGTTCCTTGCTCAGATTCAGATTTTCCTTTTTGTGTGTCCTTTGTAGACCAGGGATGGATAAAGACTTGGACTATGCTCAATTTTGCTGCTTGCCTGTTGTTTGGAGCAATTAAATGGTTTTAAATGTCTTGAGGTGGAGTGTGGGGTTGTCCTGCGCATGTTGTTGACCACCTGTTCCTCACCCGGTGTCAGATTAAGTTGTGCGCTTTAAGTGAAATTCCATGTTTGGCATCTATAGAGAGAAGAAAAAGTTTCAAATAGTAAATGTGGGAATTATTTTGGATCTATTAAGGTTATGAACCTATTGAAGTTGCTGTAGTTCTTTTAAGTTATCAAGGCATGTGCTTTCCTTCAGCATTGGCGGAGTGATCAGTTTACATATTGTTGGGTTTTCTGTGTAATTGTGTTTGTTTTGGAGGTGCATTTTACTGAATGATGCTTTGTTTTGACATGGTAACTAAAGATGGATTGATAGATGCTAGCCTTGGGAAATTTAATTAAAAAATTGAATTTTACAATTTTTTATTACGTGTAAAGGATTTGAATAACCCAATTACTGAGGGCTCTTTGAACAATAATTCCCGTATTGAATCCACTGTATTTTCGCATTATTATCTGTCAAAAGTAATTATTGACAGAAGAAATTACATTTGTTTGACAGTTTTGAAACATTTATCTGGTTATGGTTAACTTTTGTGAGAAGAGATACAGAATGAAGTAGCTCTCTGACCATCATAACCAAGTAGAAGATCAACAAATACATTTTTACTGCAGGATGAGAATTAATTACAAAACGCAGCATTTAATATTATTAATGCACATTAATTATGTGTTGTGTGAGAGTTATCAATTATACGAGAACCTCATTTTGACAAAAAAGTACAAATGGAAAAGTATCTATCATTTACTACTGTATAAATTGCAGTACTACTATAAAATGCATTTTCAGACAAGGAATTCTAATAACCGGAGGCTTTTCAACTTTGACGATGAGTTTTGGTATCTTATTTATTCCTGTAGCAACGTAATATGCATTTCACCTCTTTATCTCTAAATAAACAAAAAAATGGCTGGAAAAGAATAGAAAATGGGATGTGGAACATTTTTTATGTGTTTATTGGTGGTTCATACACTCATGTCTGACCGTATGGAAAATTCATATTTCTGTATTATTAGGAGGAATGACGATATACAATATATATCCGGTATTTTTTCTGTAATGTTTTTCATTAAACTGAATTGTGTGAAAACCACTTTGAGTTATATTTTGCGCAAAAACAAAATCTTTGGTAAACTAAATATATTACATGTTGTTTTTCCCGCTTAACCCTATACACAGATCTACTGTGCTGCTGTGCAAATAAAAAAGTAAACAGAACCAAAGAAAAATCATTAAATGTAATGCTTGCCGCATATACAGGCTCCTCATCACTGAACCGAGTGATGCATATCTTATCGATATGAATGGTGTTTCCATAATCCCGCATGACTTTGGGGAATCATGTTGATGTATCCCCAGAATTTGATATACTGCCCAGCCCTGACCATTTAAAACACTAAAGTTTATTTTTAAGTTGATCACAATTGACAAAATTTTCTCTCAATTTTTTTTCCCCAGTCAGTCATGCTTGCAGCACCTAAAAAAAGCCAATACGTTAAGGATCTTTGTATTCCGGAAACCATACATAATCTGTGTGCAAGCTGTCATCCCAATGCAAACGGAGGCAGTGTGAAACTGCGTTAGATATCAAGTTAACATTCAAGCATTTCAGTAGTTTTGAATCAATATTAAGTGAAATTTTTAGGTTTGCTGAGCATCGAATGAGAAAAACACAAACAACTGAAATTAAAACAAGCAGAGAGCCCAGGTTAAAAGGATAAAGCAAAGCAAAGCAAATCACTGCAGGAGTAAATGAAAAGAAAATATTGAAGAGCTAGTTTCAGTTAGCAGCCAACCAGATATTAACAGACTCCTTTTGATTTGGGGACAGTACGATAATACAGATAACTTTAAACATTGGCTTTTTAACATTAATATAAAATATAATATTTTAAATATTTATTTATTTTTTGTTGGGCTACACTTTTATGATATGTTTTTTAGAAAGGACAGTAGAGAGGGGCATGAAATTAAAGAAAGAAAATGAGGATGGATTGAAAAGACCACCAGGGCTGGGAATTGAGTCCAGGTCACCCTTGTAGTTCACTCTCAAGTAGTTTTGTACAGTAAATGTGTTCACATATCACACGTGAGAGATGTTTGAATGAAGATCATAGGTTCCGAATGTGAAACATTACTTTTCTACTAATCACCCAGGCCCATAATCAGGGAATTGTTTTAATCTCCATCGACATACGCTGACAACGATTTCATTATCGATTTTATTGATAAGTTGTTGCAGCCCTAGTTTTTAGTAAAGGTAATTATTCGCTGTTGCACTGTGAATTTTGTAAATGAATGAAGTGCTGTAGTCTCTGATGGAGGAAGAGGCCACAAGAGATGCGTGATATTGATCGGAGTCAAACTCCATGTGTTACTGACAGACATTACACTATTCTTCCTGTATTGCTATAACTGGACATTGTCGCTGCAGGAGACATGCAAACATCACTGATGAAAGTCTAATTTTGCCTCAGTTGGTTTTTTTCGGACCATGCTGAAACAATAGATGAAAGACCCGGTAAGTTAAGAAGCCAGTGGGACACTGTGCCTGTGTAAGAACTGAGCTTAAAATGCTTTTCCCTCATCGTTCAGAAAGGCTTCCAGGAAGGAAACATTAAAAAGAGGTTGATGGAAGTTTGATGTAGCTGGTTTGGTTGATTGTGGGCTTTTCCTGTTGCAGTGCCAGTGAGGAGGAGCAGCAGGCCCAGTCCAAGAAAGCCCTGAAGAAACAGCAGAAGGAAGCAGAGAAAGCTGCAAAGAAGGCAGAGAAGCAGGCCAAACTGGTTAGTGTGAGCCATGCTGGGCTGCCCATTGCTCCTGTGGAGATAATCTTCTGAAGTTTCCACTGGCATTTCAGTGCTATTTATGCTTTTTGAATCCCCAGAAAGTTTTTACATCCAAAAGACAAAATTTTCCTTTCAGCGTCACATCGCTTTTGGTTGCAAAGAATTGCATAATGAGTGGTTTGGGGCTGTTGGGCCAACCTCAATATGTAATAAGGGAAACGATATCAAGCAAGTTTGGCATCAACGATATCCAATGTGAAACATTTTGATAAATGATGTTTCATCGTGGGGCTGGGGGCCATGAAAGAGGTAGTGGCAAATATACAGTCAACCACCAAACTTAGAAATGGTAACAGATCCAACGATACCAAGAGGATTACTGTCTAATAAATAATGACACTGCAACATTAGCTGGTATGCTAACCTTCTGAGCATTGCACGCAACACCATTACAAAGATTAAACACACTCCTGATTTTAATCCCCTACATCATTAGCATGAAATTGTTCCAAGCTTTGTTCATTCATGTCTTTATCTCTCTTAACCTCTTAAGCCCGAGAGTCCCCGGTACCGGGGACTTGCCCCCTTGTGCGTTACATTTTTGCTCATAGCTCACGAACCCTGAGAATAACCCACACATATTAAATACTGTTGTGTTCAGCGGAAACTCCTCTAAAAACGTATCTAATTCAATTTCATATTCGTGAACCACAGCTCGAACGCCAGGCAAATAAACAACAACATAGCCGGAG
>SRMA01025092.1:0-75561 GCA_007224835.1 Danionella cerebrum
CACACACACACCTATCAGCGGACAGAGACCGCGCTTTAAACGCTCCCAAGGTGGTGACGATGACAGCACGTGTTCTGCTGCGAGCAGCAGCCGGTGTAGCTTTCCTACTCCGAATCAAAGCACAGAAAAGAGCCCAAGTGCTGCATGTCTTGCCCCTGACAAGCAGCAAAAGTCTAGCCACCACAGAACCACAGGTTTTGACCCAGCTTGGCTGTCAGAGGCGAAATACTCCCCCTGGCTGTACAAGACTGATCTTGGTAAGTAAGTAAATACACACAAGCATGAATGAACGAATTGATAAATAAATTGCTTAATTAATAGCTAGCTAGTTAGTTATACAATGGCATTTCCTGCTTTAAACTATCACTATGTTAAGTTGATTTTTACTGTTGTTACCATCAGTTATCACTTTTAAAGCCTAACAGTTAATGTATTTACAGGTCAAAACAGACATTCGCAATAGGCTGCAAGGGGACCATCTTGCAGCCTGCATGCGGATCTCAATAAATGGGCCAGAAGTTTCAGACTATCCATACCAAGATGCTCTGGAAATGTTCTTTCAGAAGCCCAGAAAGATGCACTGCAGTGACAAAAGCTGCACACTTTGTGAATAATTAACATATTAAAATAAATCTGATGTTTAGTGTTTAGTTCAGTGTACAGTTGTTTAGTTATTGTACAGTAATTGTTCAGACATTATAATATATTGGTACTGCAATTAAAAGAAACATATAAACACTATTAAGTGTTTGTGTGAGTGTTTTGCCGCACCACCCATAACACCCCTCCCCCCCCAAGGCAATGATCCTAGGGGAAACACTGGTAACTATATTAAAAATGCAAATCCTTAATGTTCACATGTCTTCTATGATTTTATTCAATATATATTTTTCTGTTATAAGATAAATTATTAGTAAACACTGTAAATGTCTTCATTAATTCCTTTATTCATTAATGCAGGGTTGCTCATTACGTCGATGGAGGTGCTACCGGTCGATCGCGGAGTGAAATTGAAACAATATCAGCCGATCATCCATCCCGTCACAGTTCAGTAAAGTTAGCTGCAGATTCACGGATTCGGTTTTCTCTGCTCAATAGCTCGAGACCAGAATGTTCTTAGTAAACAAATAATATCTATTTTTAATCTGTGTTATGTAGCGGAAAAACTACAAAACGTTTTGAATCAAAACAAGTTTCCCTCGGCATTCGCAGAAACACATTACCGTCTATGAGCAACCCGCTGACATGGAATCGCTTAGGGACCGTCTGCAAATTACCAGATCCAAAATATGTTTTACTCAGAATATGCTTCATAACTTCATTCTAAATTGCTCTATTACAACCAAAATCAAGCAACACGCCGCTCCTCACCTGTATATTGTACTGCAGTTTCAATATAAAAATTAAATATTTATTAGAGCAACATTTTTATTCTTGATTATTTGGATCAAAGCTCAATTGCTCCCATAAAAATCACTCTTACCACCAAAGATTCAATTCAGTGCAAGTCATCAAATTAAACTCACGTTTTTACAAAAAATGTAAATAGTTAATAATTATGCGTGTTTTGTCAATTCTCAATAAAGTTGAAAATAATTGTTTTACATCTTTGTAGCGGGTGGATCACTTTGACTTGGTCATTTTAAAAGTATCTCGCAAGCTGAAAAAGTGTGAGCACCCCTGCATTAATGTATTTGAGGTGCATGCCTTAGATGTTTCAAATTAAGATATAGTCAATGCTTTTAATACTCTTCCATAAGTGGATTACAGTAAATAAGATTTATGCTAATTTTAAGTCAGTGACATGTTTATGCAATTATGTTAAATATGTGATAGATTATGAGACTGGGAGAGCGAGATGGAAGGAGAGAAAGGTAAGAGCAGGGGAGACAGAATGCATTCTTCAGTGACATGATACAAATGTCTCAAAGACTTGCCCTTTTAGCCCGTGACTACAGGTTACAAAAGCGAATCACATGGCCTTCCTGTCGTAAGGGACACAATAAACCTGACCACGAAAGCAGGACATCTGTCTGCACTAACACTGATCCTGTCTGACACCTGTAAATGTCTGGACATCAACGGTACTGCAGCCTTTTCAACGGGTCAAGAAAACAACTGCTGACAAAATGGTACCATGAATAATTGAAAAACCCAGAGTATCTAACGCAAGAATGATTGAGGCCAAGTGGAAAAAATTGACAGTTTGAAAAGCATTTGACTCATGTAGAGTGACAGATGATTTGAGGATTTTCAGCTTTTCATTTTGAAGGTGTGAACGCAGCACTCACAACTCAATGGCTTTGTTCCACATGATGGTATATCCTGAGAGGGTAAAGGACTCCACGTTCACAATGTGGATGTTTCCTCGCTCCGAGCCGATGTACAACCATTTGCTTTGGAAGGGCAGATGACAGAACGTTATCCTGAGAAAAAAAGAAAGAGAAAAGACATCACTATCACATCTAACGACAAAAGCAGACATAAATTCAAGGTCAAAATCATAATATTCACAGATATTGAATATTTCATGTAGCATTCAGAAGAATAGATATTATAGTTTTTTTTTTTACGTTTTTAACCAACAAATTTTGCTGATTAGAGAATAAACCAATGAAAACTGAGAAGGGTTCCTACGCATCTAGTCATGTTTATTCCTTTAAATCAGAACAGACTACATGACTGTAGCCCTGTTTGAGTTGTCGAAGTTGTTGGGAAATCGGTGCTCGACTCAATCTGAGAGTCACAGACGAGTCGCAGGATAGTCATGATATATTTGGCATGCTAAATATCTGGAGCTGTCTGCGATTACCTCCAGCCAATGAGAGAGTAGCATTCAGGACAAGGGAAAAAGAGGAGTTGCAAAGGTATAGACAACATGTTTTGGTTCTAAAAAGGGCTTCCTCTCAGCTTGAATTAAATTTAATGAAATAAAAAAGAAAAAAAAACAACATGTACGTTCCCATTTTTAATAATAATCTTGGTTTTATGTTTAGCCTTGCACATGTGAGTGGTACGTTGTTTTGCGATTGGTTGCAAGATGTAGTTTGGGCAACAAGTGTTGAAATTCTTCCTAAAGTCAAGCAGTGTGAAATTCTGTCTCCGACCTGCAGTGTGGATACATCAGTGCCCCAAACAGTCATGCAGTGTAAAAACATCTGTGACACGACTGCTCTGAAAAGCAAGCAGTCTGAACACTACTCTCTTGGTATTTTCTAGACGTGTCATGGTTCTGTACCGGATTTGTAGGAAAGTCAGCATTATTGTCAAATCTGCTACATGTTCTGGACATACAGAGAATCGAAATTGCGTTTTTTCTTCACTCCGCAACATAAAACATATTACTACAAACTTAAGATAAATATGTAAAAAAGCACCTACAATGAGACACACACAAAATACAAGGCACAAAAGGAAGCACAGTGCAGGGCGAGTGCAAAAAAAGAAATAAGTGAACTCACGGCTGTATGACCACTTCCTGACATTCCTGACTTACTGTATGTCAGCGACACGTGCAGCATAGAACACGAAAACAACAAAGACTCGGGAGATAGAGAAGCTGCCGCACGTGTCTGCACCGCCATGTTGGCATTTTTGGTCAGAATTAGCAGAGGGGAATGTACGCATCTGTGCAACTGGTGTGCATGGGAGTTGCTTCTCAAAGGTAGAAAGTTTCCTGGTTCTGGGTTTCCCATCCCCCGTGAATTTTGAAACTTCAGTCTGCTTTGAAATCCTTGTACGGGAGTGACTTTGCATTATAACTACCTTGTGTCTTGTTGCTGTGCTCAATCCGTGCAGGAAACCAAATGGTCATTCCCAACCTCAGAGAGTTTGACTGCTTTACTCAGCCTTATGCCTCCTACACAGTTGTTTCTGTCATATGCAATCTTTGACATCAAAGCTGGTTGGAGGGCAAATATTGTTTTGATTTCGCATTTTCATTGCATTTTGTAAATTACTATTTATATTTCTGAAAGCATTCTTTTTTACAGCCAAAATCTTTTAAGCTTTCAAAGCTCACAAGCACCATAACAGACAAGTTCTTGGTGGAGACGTGGATATCATTGTGTTATTGTATGAGTGAAATACATGTCTGTTTTGGTTCTCTGAAACGGTTTGCCTCTCACCCCTTTCACACTTCAATTTCCCAGGAACACAAGGCCACAGCCACACACACACACCTGTCTCAAGCACTTCTCACCAGCACCTTGCAGCATCATGAATAAATTCATGAGTGGCAGTGAGAAATAGCATGCATCAAACTCTGCATACCTGGTCCTCTATCTTCTATAAACACATGCAAGTACACACATGCTTCAGCTTTGTGACGACACTGTTGTAATCTTGATTTTCTCTTTATTTTTAACCTCAACCTTAACCAAAAAAAACAAAAAACAACTAATGGAAATCAAATGGAAATCAAAAATGCTAATGTTGACAAAGCTTATTGATCATTATACATTTATTGGTAGGTTTATTCGAATATTGAGACACACAATGGAAAATCATTTGATACTAATGAACACCTGAATGGTTCTGAGGAGAACTTTGTGTGTGTGTGTCATTGGCATCAGCTCAACTTGCCAAGTTAATTGGAGGAAAAATGCTAACAGGACATTGAAAATGTGTCATTATTGGTGTGTTTTCCAACACGACGTGGCCTTAAACACAATTCAAGTGACCCAAGAAAAAGCCCAGTGAAATCCCAACGTGGTTCAAATCTCAAAGAAAAATTCTGCAAAAGGAGCTGAAGCTTCGGGTTGCTACACGCTTGACTATAATAATGAGTTATTTGTCAGGTTCAAGGGGTCAAACGCTTTTTTCACTCAAGTACACAAAAATATGTGCACTGTAAAAACACCTTAAAATGTATAGACTGTTGCTTTATTTTAGGCAAGCATTTATATTCAGAAGGGGGTCAATTACTTCTTTCCCTCATTGTACAGTAACTAAAATTAAAGATGATTCAAAAAAGAGGAAAATAAAGACAGGGTAGAAGTCGTTGAAAGTGAGACTTGGCAGACCAAATCTACATATCCACACCACTAAACAAGATGGCTGCTGTGTTGGGCTATCGCTGCAAACACACAAATCGCTTTTTAAGAGGACCTTACCCCATTAATAAAGAATGATCATTTGATTTATTAAATCATTAAAAAGAGCAGGAAGCACATTAATCATGTAGTTTGTGTGTTATGTGATGAGTTCTTTGTTAGGATGGGGAATACAGAACTGAACTAGAGCAAATCATAGACCTTTAACAAACACGTATAGGATTGAACCCAAGTATTCACATTTCTAAACCCCTGGAGGCAGATGCTGTACCTGTGAAGCTGCTTAATACTGGCATAGGGCTAAAATAACTAAACAAGGAATAGAATGTGTATATCTACCTGCACAGAGTAAAGCGGCACATGCTTTTAATATCATATCTTTTGCTCTCAAAACGTTTGAATTCATTTAATTTAGTCTATGTTTCATGTGTTTTAAAATGCGAACTATCACGGTGTAGATGCGGCACACAAAGGTGTAACGAGACATACTGCAACACAATATTACGTCCATGATTAGATATCCACCACAATATTAAACAATTAAAAACAATACGTGAAAACATAACCTTTACAAAGACTTTACTGAAACTGATTTCATGTTTAAATTGTCAGTGGCGAATAAAACTACATTTTAGAAAATTTGCATTATTATCTGTAAATAATCTGCGTCTAATATCTAATGTTTATTATTGTTTTCTTTTTAAAATGAAATCAAAATGCTCTTAATAGACAAATGACAACAATTTTTTTGTCTGTTTTATGTAGCAGACAAGCTGCAATGCTATTTTTGTAAAAATATGTCTTCCTCCACATTCACTGTCTTTTCTACAGCCGACTGAGACAGGATCACTTAGGGAGCGTCTACAAAATGCCAAACCCAAAATATGTTTTGACCAGAACATGGTTAATAAAGTCACTCCAAAAAGCTCTATTATGACCAAACTCAAACCACACATTACAGGTAAAATACAAACAAGCGATTTCAGAATGTATCATATTCGGTATCAAATACCATCACTGTCAAGTAGCAAACACTTCTTTAGCCGAAAATGCCCCAAATTAACGTACTTAACCTGAAACTTCATATGAGATTCCAGAACTCTTTAAAACCCTTTTAACTTAATTACAAAACTGACCAAAAAAAATGTCAGGAAGCACCAAGAATTATTGTTTAAAATGCACCAAATTAAAGCCTTCACAGGAATCATGTTCCAAATGGTTGAGATCGACAAACTGTGCAAAGTGGTGAAAAACATTCTGGATTCAGGAGAAGTTCTCTCTCTTTGACCCAGCTGGAACAGTACCCTCATGGTGCACTAAGACCTCGTCATGGAAAGTCAAAATAAACATTGTGTGAACATAATGGTGCAGAGGATGTGTTCTGCCAGTCACTTGAGACGCGAACTAGAGTTGAGCACATATTCCGGGTAGTAAACGTGTTTATTCAAAAGAATAAATTCAGTTCAGTTTATTTAAGTACTGTTACTGCTATTCTTAATGTTCAGTTTGTACAGTGTATTTAGACCGTAGCGGAACAGGAAGTCAGCGTACACTGTGGACGTTTGATGTTTTCTGAAAAAAAGTTTGGGAACCACTGTATCAGAAACTCCACGTATCGCAATTAATTGTGCTTTAAAATATTGTTAACCCATAGAGGCACATGTGTTGAGCTCATCCAGCTTCAACTAAACCTAATCTGCTAATCACCAGCTCATGGATAGCCACCCCTTTCATCAGCAGATCAATGACAGCTCAAAATCATCTTTGATCCTTTGCTTTCTACACACTTTCACTTGTTTGTTCATTCTATCATTTCCTATGTTTATAGTTGTCCTCACTAAAACTTATCACTGTCTCCTGTGATTGTATATTAGTGATAATTTCAGATTTTCAGTAAAAAAAATTATAAATCAAGACTGCTGAGTTAAGGGGTGGAGCTTCATATCTATGTTCTACCTTCAACTGCTATTGAGCATGTGCAGACTCCTACTCGCTGCTTAAAATCCTGCACATTTTGGCTTGAAATGACCCAATGGCACAAAGTCAGATGGTATAACAAGCAAATATGAGAGGCAAAGTGGTTTAATGCCATTAGTGGTCCAGGAATGTCTCTGTTGTTCGGGTTCTGCACACTAATTATTGAGAAGTGTATGCCTTCATACAGTTTAGATTGTTGTTAAGGAGATTAGTTTTATATATTTTAATTCCCATTAATCAATCTGTTTAAAATAACCTTTTTTTTCTTGTGGGCCATATACGGAATCATTGGTCACTTTTGTGTTACAGCTATACAAAGTTGGGGTTTGTTCAATAATTTTTCTTTATTCAGAGGACTTGGTAAAAATGTATTTATAATAATAAATATCCTCTTTACATACAGTCATCGCAGCAGTGTACCCTCACACCCATACACAGTTGACACCGATCAGTGTCAACACACACTGATTCATTTTTGAACAATCAGACAACGTTATATACACAAATAACAACAGTGCTCCAGTTAAGAGGTGAGTGTTTGTGATTAAAAAGCTTCAGCAACAGTGTGATAATGAGCTAAATGAGTGTATTAGCATGACAGACGGTTGCCCTGCACTCCTGACATTTGGCTTGCTCTTTAACTGAGCTTTAGACCTGCAGGGACACAAACACCGTAAATTCAGTCAGCAAAAAAAAAAAGATTCTGCAAATCTCTCTGATAATTCCAAATTCACTGTGTTGTTTAATTATACTTTAAAATGCTGTTTCATAAGCAAAATTTTACACGTTTGATGCAGGCTCACTAACAGAAACAAGAAGCTTCAAATCAATAAAAACATGCACTGTAGCTTGAGGCAAGTCGACCGTACAAAACACATAATTGACTGACTGCACATGTGCAACGTGGTGGAAAAAATCTGCTTTGAATGAACTCTAATTCATTTCCTCCTTAAAGCAAGTGCTTTGTAGGTATAAAAGAGCAGCATTTGCATCAGTTGAACTTTTGAGCCTTTAATGCAGAAAAAGCATTCAACACAAGCTAATGCAGCGTCTCTCTTCCTGCAGAACGATTTAACATTCAAGGAAGGAACATTTTTTACAGGCTGCTACTCTCTCATGCCTCTCCAGTAGTTCAAACATCTTCTGACAGCTTCCTGTCAAAGAATCAGTGTAATGTCCACAGTGTCCTGACAGTAGGTCTTAACTCTACACCTCCCAAAAGCACACTTTTCAAAAAAGCAACTCAGAAACTCACTTGAGGAGCGCAAGCTTTATTGCAAGCGCAAAATTAACTGTTACATTACAATTTATATGTTCGTTAACTAGCACAATCCAATGTACAATCACTTTTGTGTCATGTTTTAATGCTGTGTAGGGACAAAAACATACGCCAGCTTTAACACTCACGGTCGGAACAGTGAAATGCGTGTGAGGTTTCTCCATGCATGCTTCATGTTCTGCGCATGCACATTTCTCTTTTTTTATTCTTTGGAATATAATAGTAAATGAAGTGTGGTGGAAATTGCCATTTCATATTACACTCTCTGAACAAGAACCTGTAAATGTGCAAACCTACCAACAAACCATTCAGACACAACATGTGATTGTGACTATAAAAATAGGGGAGGGTGGGGAATGCGAGAGTGGGGGCAGGATGATTGCCAACTACCTGGGGGCCCATTTATTAGTGGTTAACATCCACATTTTCAGTTTTTCATGGAAACCTTTCATGGAATCCTCAAAACAAAGGAAAGAGGCAGGGCTTGGAGACATAATGTCACAAAAATGGATTTTGCTGCAGAGATGGAAAACTAGAAACTAAAAGACTGAGAAGCTATATTTACTTCCCTATTTAAAAGTTTAGCATTTTAGTCAGTCAATACATTGTAAACAAGAGATCATCATTGTTTTTGTTGCTACAATAATAATTATTACCATCATCGTTATCATTTAACAAGCTCTTCTTTCCTTCTTGCTCTTCAATAAGCCACTCATCATTGGTGACTAATTGAATATGTATATATTTTAATTAAAATAGACCATATTTAGAGACCTGCTTGGGTTTGATGTCAAATTTCATGTTAGATTATCCTGCAAAAGCTACATTATGCTAGAAAGCACATCATGCCAATTCCCTTTAGCTTTAAACTCAGCACTGAGACATTGTGTTTGCACCCAGGGCAAAAACTGCCCCAGTCTAGCCACAGGGATGAGACAGGTCGCCTAGAGAAACACTTTCTAAATGTCAGGCATGCAAACACATCACTTCTGTACCTTTGACCCGCCTGCATTTTCAGAGGCAGTTACACACTCTCTCGCCAACCCCTCTACACACACATACACAGAAAAAAAAACTTGTTCATCCCTGAAAGCCGCTGCTGGCGAATTGTCACTCTGATCAACAGAAGCAGAGCAGATTCTAAGTGAAGGGCTCTGCTCGTCTCTTATCAGAGTCAACAGCTGTCCAAAGCGAATCAGAAGGTTACAACCCTCCTGCACTGATCTATAGCTGAGAGTGTGATTACAGGGTTCACGCATTCTTCAAATCTTGCCACTGAACTACAAGAGAGATTGAAACACTTCACTGTGGAGAATACAGTTTCAAGAAAATGATATTTCTCGATTCTAAACTGGAAAATGTCAAAGACAGGGAGATGAGATCGATGGCACACAATGACTTCCAGATATTAACTGGAATTGATATTTGTCATATAAAAACAATAACGCTGTAATGAGCAAACAATCATTTTAGGGTCATCAGAATGAAAATTTTGATCAGCTTGTTGATATATGGTGGATTGATATATTGATTCCAATTTTGAGTGGTTGTGATTTTCAGATTGAATTCCTGACCATGGTAATTATAAATGTGCAAATCATAACTAAAGGCAAAGAATAACCAAAGTGAATAAAACAATTGGCTAAAACTTTGTTCCATAGCTTTTATGTTAGCTTGAAAAATTCTAAAACAATTTCCTCCTGGTCAGTTCAAACTACAGCCACCCAACTTCGCCAAAAAATCCAGCCTGGTCTGACTTGAGTTGCTATATCTTTTCAGAATGGTACCACTAAAGGAATTCTGGGACGTTTTCCTTTCTCACAGATTTTGAAAACTTTTAAGTTTTGTGCAAAACAATAAATCTGAAGTCCAGGGTTACTATTTACCATTGACATATAATGGCCACTGCGATGGACTGGCGACCTGTTCAGGGTGTACCCCCGCCTCTCGACCATTTTATTGAAAATAAATGGGAAAAGGTAACAAAAATGTATTCAAGATGAAACATCATATAGAAATGGTGGTTTATCGTAACAAATTTTAAAACTATATGACATCACTGACAGCTCCCTAGCAACCAACCCTTTCTGTAATAACCAAATTCTCTTAACTTCATCCCAACTTTGGTAAATAATAAACACATAAGGTTATTTTTATGTAAGTTATAGTGACAATTTATTATGTCTCTGACCTCTCCATAGCAACCAGAATATTTACCATAGCAACCAATTTGCATAATACTATCTCAGCTAAAGAAATTCATAGAGATATAAAGGTTCGTTTAAATAATGGCATGTTTGTGTCAAAATTTGTGTGTAACTTTATTTTATTGCACACATTTGTTCCACATGACACAACTGTAAAGTTACTTTACTCTAAAATGATGATAGTTGGACACATTCTGATCAATTGGAACCGTTAGTGTGTTGAATGATGTAACAGCTGTCTTTCTATGTGCCATAAAATGACTGCGTAATATGGTAAAGGGGAGGAAATTATTTTTCTATAAGTGGATCATTTGGAGAAACTGAAAATGTGCCAGTTTTGTGTTTTTTATTGAGGCTCTGATCAGTCAATCCGACAAAACCTCAATGAGTTCAAAAAAGCATTACTCATATTGTTAAAAAAAATGTGTTGTGTACATTTTATGTTTCTTTGTCATAATTTAAAACAACAGATAAGCAACATCACACTACACTTAACAGTTACACCTACTTAACAAACTAACGCTATGGCAAAACCCAAAACAAGTCATTTTCAATCACATTGGTACCAGCAATATTTCAAGTGCTCTTTTTCTACAGTAATTAAATGGTTGATGAGAATTTTGGAAAATATTATGTTTATTATGGAAGCTTGTTTCGCATTCTGTTTAAGTGGAGCTGTTTGTACGAGATACTGGGTCATGTAAGGTCAAGCCAGGAATGCACCAGAGGACATAACATCCCTCATTCCCCTCAGAAGATCTTTTCTCTGAGGAAACTGCAGAACTTTTTAACAGCAACTCAACTGGCCTAAATAGAGTTTTTTTAGTGAAGTAGAGATAGAAAAGAGAGCAGCCTGATAAGAGGTCTGCATCAGCATTTACTTGCTTTCTTTTTTATTTCTTCTTTCAGAAGAAATCTATGGAAGTGTCATTCAATTTGCATCAAAAGTTCTAATTCAAAATAAAAACATTTCAAAAATCAATCACTGTGGTTATTTTTTTGTGTCATTCTTTACATTTACTAAAGTACACAGTTCCTCCATGTTTATGTATTGTGTAGCTTGCTACAACTTCTTAGTTAACTGGAATTTTTAGGAAGCCTTCATGTTGTTGGTGGTTTAGAAACTAGTGGGAAAATTTAGCCAAAAAGCGAGCCATGAACATCCTGGGATTTTTAGAGAGTTTGGACCTCAAATTTTCATGCATTTGTCTTAGGCTGCAGGGCAATAAGTTGTTTCTTTCAGTTCTTGAATATGATTATTTTTAATCTAACAATATAATTAAAAGAATCCTAAAAATGTTTAATGTGTGACTAAAACAAAACATCTGTATCAGCTGTACAAGTATAGCTGGGAACTATTTTAAACTGTTTATTTGATAAAAAAATAAAAGACAGCTTTAAAAGAGATCTACATCAACTAGATTTTCCCACTGCTGTTTGTAAACAAACAAGTTAACTGCCCCCCTTGTGGCTGACCGAGAAAGCCCTGTTGTGTTCTATCCTGCACCTGGTACCACAGCGAGAAAGCATGGGGAAGTCAACTGGAATAAAGAGAGCGGCGAAGAGCAAAACAGGGGTGTCAGATGTAAGTGTGTGTCCACAGATGGAAAAGCACCAGCTCTGACACACATGCTTCACCAGCACTGATGGAGCAGACAACCTCCACACAAACACACACTCAGAGGTCGTGTAGATTTAGTGACCGTGGCTGACCTCTCCTTGTTGAACTTGAGCGAGTGCAGCACAGCTGGTCTCTTCTGCCGCAGGTTCCACAGGTGAATACTATCATCGGACAAAGCACTAACCAGCGCCCCCTGCAGGAGAGGAAGGAAGATTAGTCGGAACTATTGGGAAACATAGACACAAGTCGCTGAAATTACTGGATTGATAAAATTGATGTGAATTAAATCAATATAAAGATGAAAAAACATATAAAACAAAGCTGATTTAGTAAATACTGCATTAAAAAACAAAAATATATTGTAAATATTGATGCTTTTGCCTCTACAGCTAAAAACCTTCAGATGGGAACTTCAATGTCCCTTATTAAATAACATTTTTATTGTAATGTTTCAAATACATTTCTGCTAATTAAAATCCAGATTTTTTGGCCACAATTTTGGAGTTCATTTCTGATCATGGCCTTGAAAAATCCTCTGTACCATGGTTCATTCTGTAACATTTTCTGAAGCCTGAAAGATTCCAGATACAGAAGAGAATGTTGAATATATGTGTCAGTGCCAGAGAGAAACAGAACTGACTGGAAAAAACAGAATGGAAAGTGAGACAGTGTGGGTGGGACAGACGAAGGGGAAGGAGGAGAGATGCTACCACAAATTATCTCCTTTCTATCTAGGCACTGGCATATTCAAACCAAATAGACTCAGACACACACAGCCTTTCCTTGAGATTATAGAGGCTGAATATAAAACAGCTGAGAGTCTGTGTCTCATCCCAGAAGTGTGTGTTGTGTAGGTTCTGCTGAGACCAAAACCAACACATGGGAATGGCACTGAGCACACGAAATGCATCGATGGAAGAAACTAATGAAAGAAAAATTAAATACACATGTACACTTAAACAAAAAAACTAATATATTAAAGATATGATGATCAGCGTTAAAAAATTCACTAGTTGACAGGTGTTGCAGCTCATTCTCAGCCCTTTATTGTCATTATTGGCACCATTTTGTACATGAACCCGACATACCCAACTCAGACTATCAGATGGTTTATGAAAGAAATTAAGATAGAATCATTTTGTTTATTTAAACACATTTTTTCACTTTTTGACCTGTTCTTTTACATTTTAATAAGGATCTTATAGTCATTGTTAAAAGGACAGGCGCAGAATCCATTTTGTTTGTATAAATTGAAAGATCAAGCACTGTTTGTTTCTCAGTTTTCTATCTTCTGTAAAAGAGAACACGTGTAATCGAGCTAATCTCTGTCCTGCGGCTCAACAGTTATAAACACACAGTATCGTGAGATCACATGCCTTTTGGTGAAGTTTTTTTTTTAAATAACACTCTGTTAAAATTAAAATAACGAACAGGAAAAGTCTGTTTTAGTTTCACAAGACTATAAAACATAGGTTAACTTTTTATATACATGATATATTGAATAGTTTTTCAAGCTTTCTTACAGTTTATCGCACAGTTGCATTATTTATTATACATTTTTTCAGTGTTTTTATGATGTGTCTAGCAGTGAGTAGTTAATGCACAGTTATTACATCATTTAGTGTGAAAGAAATGTATGGAATCGAAGGTTAGGTGTGAAAATGAATTATGTGTTTTACATTTAAATAAAAAATGTTGGTATTTGTATTACAGACCTATAGTCAGCGCCATCTCCCCTTTCCTTTTCCACTGTTCTCCGTTTTATCACCGGTTTCTCTCTCTCTGCACTTGCGCATGTCTTGCACGTGCGTGTTGTTTGTTTCTCCTCTCCCGCCCACACCTGGTCTTTCGTTCTCCTTGATTTCTCCTCTACAGATGTCCCTCGTCTGCTCTGAATTTTCCTTCGCATAAAGAATCTGAGTTTTCGACACGGGATCATATTGTTTTTCTTGACTTCCATGCGCAGACAATCTGTTGTGGCGCAAGTTTGAAACCTGCGCTGGGCTGGAATTTCGGTTTTACTCGCCCAGTCTTCTTGTTTCTCTTTTTAAAAGTGGGTTTTCTAGTTAAGTTAGCTTTGCTTCATTGAAGTTTGTTTTATGTTTATGTTTGTTTCAGTGTATTTTTGTGGTTTGGTTATTATTAAACATGTTACGGCATGTCTTGGCTCTGCGTATGAGTTCAATGTTCAATGAGTTTCAGAGTTTCCGGTTTTAAAGGTCCTACCAAGGTCAGGAACACTGTAACCCATGCAGAGATATGCGCCAACTACATTTTCATTCAAATAATGTAGTGTAAATGTATACATCATAACTCTCCAGTGTATTTTTTTTCTCAATAAAAACAAGTACCGTATTTTTCAATATTTCAATATATTTTGCGCCATATAAGACGCAATTTTTCTTCCCCAAAACAGAGGGGAAAAAGTTGATGAGTCTTATACGGCGAATGCAGAGCGCCGCGGAGCGGAGGGCGGTCACGGCCGTAGGAGAGGCGTAAGAGAGGCCGCGACTTCAGCCTAGCTCCGGAGATGTCGGCCATATTTGTACACCCGGCGGTGCGCGTTGACGTCATCGCCCATCTCTGCTCGTCGATCCTACCATAGCGCAGATTGTAAGGAGCAGGTATGAAACATTACAGCCTTTTTTTGTTACTTTTACTGTTTACTGACTTTACTGACTGTTCATGTTACATGTTTGGCATATAATTGTTCTTAAACTGCTTTTACACAGTTGATATAAAATATTTTCCTACAGTATTTGGTTCAGAATCTTTTTTTTTCTAGATCTTCCTCATTTAAAATTGGGTGCGTCTTATATAATACTGTAACTACCTTATTTCATGCTATTTTAATGAGGACCTTGTTAGATTTTATATATGTTTCCTGTATCAATACAAATACATTAGCTTTCTATGCATAATATCTATATGCATAATAACTCTATTTCAAAAGAGGTTTGTGTCTATCTTTGAGCATGTCTGTATCTTTTGCAAAAAAACATTCACAGCAAGCTGAAAACCCACTAAATATGAGAGGGAAGTACTGCCCAATTTACCAACAAATATAGTGAACTAATCGTTTTGACACTACGGAGTGAAATCTACACGCCAGCTTAGTGTAAAAGATCCCTGTGGTCTCTACTCCTGGGAGAAAATGGTAATATCAGCTCCCTCTGTAGACCCTCTCTGGAGTACAAGAGAGCTTGTGGCAGCAAAGGCTTGGGGTTAAGGGATCATCTAAGCCTCTTGAGCATTCATCCAAGATTACTGAAACTGCCACTTGGAGCTCCACGGGAATAGGCTCTTGGCATGAGCTTGAGGAAGAAAATGGGAAATACTCACTTCATTAATGAGAAACTGTAGCTGGATGACGGCTGCTCCGCTCTCGTGCTGACAGTAACACTCCACACCGGGACGGCCGAATCTGAAAGGCTTCTGAGTCAAGGAGAGTGAGGAATTGGGGGATAACCAAAGTGTGGTTATCAAAATCATTAAATTAACATTCTAAGCCACTTCAAAGGCATCAGTGGCATAAAACATTTAAAAAACATTAAAAACATTTTGTATACTTTAACATTTTTATGAGACACATATTCATGTATATGGAATATTTTACCTCCACAACTGAATTTGATTGAGATAACAAAGGCATATGGTTGAACCATAAAAATAGAATATTTCCAACAACATTTAAAATGTAAAAACTACTTTTCTTTTTACTCTTTGTTTACAAGGAAACATCTTTCTTACACCATGTTTAATACCAATAATCTGCAAAAGTGGACCTGAAAGGCAACACTCTTAAAACTTGACTAGAGACAGCTGATGCCTTTTCTTCAGTAATGGCAGGTACACTCAGTGCTTATCTCTGTAGCCTCACAATACGTCCCTCGGAGTGATTTATTGTTTCATCAGTTCATAGATGTCATAAGATAAAAGCCTTTATTGGTTCCTCAGTTCACGACCCCTTTAAAGAAAAGAAAGCAAACCGTAAAAGTACGGCCCGTACAATGTTCTGTACAATCAATCGAGTTAAACTCTGTCCTGCAGTACAACCGCAACCTGCCTCACAATGCAAGAACCTAATGTACCTTTGTTGAGTCTGATGTCGTGCTGCGCTTCATAGATAGATAGATAGCATTTATTTGTCATATACACTGTTACATGTAGCGAAACTCGGTTCAAGATATGAAATGTTTGAAATATGAAAGCCACCCTGGAACGGATTAATTTCGTATCTCGGGGTACCACTGTATCTCTATTTGTGAGCATAGTTTTTCACCAGCCTAATTCCGAGTCATGAACTGAGAATTCAAAAAGTGTTTTGACATTTAAGCAGCAGGGAATTTTTCAGGCATCAAAATGTTTTGTTGTTTATTTCTTAAAAATGCTTTTATTATAGCCAGCAAAAAGTGAACTAAGTTTCAAATACATATGGACCTCCCACAGCTCCTCCTTCACTGTTGCTAACTGTTATCATTTAAACAAGCTGGCAACTCAATGAAGATTTAAAGGAGTCTAAAGAAAGTGCAATAGCTAAACACAAGTTTTACCTACCTTTTCTGAAAAGAAAAAAAAACATTATTTTGTTTTTAATAGGGAGCAAGCCAGTGTATGGAAGAGTGCATATGTTTATGAAGACTCAATGGAAAACTTGGGGAAAATATGTTTGAGAAGCTTATATTGAAACAGTTACACTTTGCCTCATTTATTTTAAATGAAATGCCACAGAAAAATGTATCACAGTGGATCAAAAATCAATCATTATTATCACCAGTCATCAAAAATATATCTGCATTTCATGCAGATAGGTGGTGAAGTCTAATTTTTTCTGAGGTTCAGTGGCTCCCTGGCACATGGTGCATCAATGTGCAGCTCTGTTTGTGGTGTGAAGATATAATCTGATGATAACCTCTACTGGGAACCAAGGAACTTCACATCCTCGTATTTCTACAGCAATGAAAGAAGCATTAAAGACAGAGAGACAAGCGCAAAATGCATTGATGTAAAAACCCAATTAGAGCGGCGGAAAGAGGGAGGGAATAACAATTTAAAAAGATTAAAAGAGTGATCACTGAAGCTCAAATTGTCACACAGATAAGATGCGGACAGCAACATTGCAGAAAAACGACAAGTAATGGTGCCTCGCACTCAGGAGGATTACAAATGTGCGATGCCTGAGAGAAAAATGTAATTATAATCATTATGCTGCACATAAACACATGCAAAACGATATAAACTATAATTCAATCATTGTACGACAAACGGCATTGCCTCTGATGTGCCAGTTTTTCTCAGCTACAGTTTAAAGTTGCAAACCCAGCAGCCTTCATCCATCACCCAGAGGAAGCCAGTCCAGTCATTCAGTGGCTCATCCCGTCCATCCATCACATTCACTCTGAAGTGACAGCGATGGAAGATACCGTAGGAAATTGTGTCTGCTGATAAGGACCCGTCTTGAATCCTCCCACATTCCCTGACCACCTGTAGCTGGCCACTTCAGACAGCCATGACAGCATTAGGGTGATAGTGTGAGGTCAGGGGCAACCATTGAAGAAAAGAGACCCGAAGAACCCAAAATGTTAACCTACATTTGAACAAAAATATCCTATATTTACCATAGCATTTGCCAAAGCGTTTCAAAGCAGCAAATGAGTGAGTGTGATGGGAATGCTGCGTAAGGAGGAAGAGCAAGCTGAATGCAGTCCAGTGGAGTGTGCAGGGCAATAAAGAAAACACCTTTTAAATCTTTTACAAACATCAATGAGCAATCTGCGATGTTGCCCATCCATTACAAGACAGTAACTGTGCATTTAATGCATTAATTATGGCTCTCTTCCAAAAACCTACAGAGCTGCCTATATGGGTGTTTTAAAGGCTCTTTATCTTTGAGTGTTGTGTAGCAAAACACACAGCGCTCACACATTCAACATGAATCCCAGCATTTACCTGGATCTACTCCTTTTTTCTTGGGTCATTGCATTTTTTCTAATTATTCTTATTTTAACCTATAATACAGCACACACACATTCCCCTTAGAATTTCAAATCATTCTCTTTGCGGCAATGGTAGCAAACATTTGTCCTGAGCAACATCCCGAGATGTTCGAAACATTAATTATCTTGTCAGATATGTGATTTTTTTTTTATTTTTTTTTTTTGTTAGTTTGTTTGCTTTGATAATCATCACTTTGACTGCTTATTTCCAGGGCATTCACACAGAATAATTTCCTCTTTTAAGTTTATTATGTTAAAATAACCAAAGGTCTTTATAACATGAAGCATTTATAACATTCCCAATAAAATCCATTAAGCTTCCATCACTTTTAAATCCAGTCCTGCATCTTCCTCTGGTAATATCAACCTTCCTTTGTTCTTTCAATACTTTCTTCATTCTTCCCTTCCTTCATTCATTCTTTCCTTTGTTGCTTCCTTTATTCTCTCATTCCTTCCTTCCTTCTTCCCTTCCTTCCATTCATCCTTCTTTCCTGCCTTCCTTTGTTAAATTTTCCTCCCTTCCTTTCTTGCTTCTTCATTCCCTCCTTCCTCTTTCTCTTTTCCTTCCTTATTTCATATGAGTAACATTAAGGGTTAGACGTTCAGCAAAAGGACTAAAATGCTCCTTCAAGGTTTTCAAGGAACTGAACTTCCTGTTCTTTCTGACCGTCGCTACTTCGCCTGTGAGCCACAGATCCCTCCTTCTGGGTCCTTTTTTAACTCTGGTTATTGGGTTAATTTCATCTCACAAATACACTTTTAATAGATGCTATAAACAGGGTAACTTTCTCAGGAATTACTAATGTGAAATCTCTTAAAGGCACAGTGTCTATCTGAACCGGTATTATCTACCATGTACTAAATATACAAAATAATACATAATTAAATAGTTTCATTCTTCTAATCTGATTTTCTGATCATATAAAACGAATTAATCAATGATGGAAATAATCATTAGCTTCAGTCCAGCGGTGAAATTTAACATTCATTACACTCTATTTATCTCACATCTTATTGTGCATGAACACTGAGTCAAACCATATTTTAAAAAACCCAGGTATTGAGGCTGCAATAGGGTTAGTGTGTGAAATTTGTGTATGAGGATCTACCAGGCTAAAGAATACACTGAAATGAAAAAAAAGAAAGAAAAAGCAGCCTAAGGGGACAATAATGACATTTATTCTGGAGTGACGTCAGGAATGTCCTGTCATGCTTTACCCTCAGAGAAAAGACAACACATAAACACATGAATATTCACACAAGGATCTGACAGCCTACACGGACTTACACTGATGCTAACAACTGAGTGAAACCCATGCACCCTCATCCCTTCGTGCTTGTGAAAATGATTAATTCGTCTAATACGTTTTCTAGATAAATAAACTCCAGAGGCGCATTTGATTTATTGGAGACCCGAACAATTAAAGTTGCAAGCTTGGTAGTTGTCGCTGCAACGTGCCGCCTTCACCTTGAACATGCTTCAGTGCACATATGCTCGCGAACAAGCCACTCTGCAGATACACTTGACATGCAGTGTACTCTATTAAAACATTCTCAGCAGAACCATAATCAGCTAACATGCAACCTGGGATGATGCAGGTTAATTCACTCTGTAATGTTTTGTTGTTATTCCAGAGCTGCCCTGTCTTGGGAAATTTGCATACTGGGCATTTTCCTCCACATTCTTGGCTTCCTTCCATTGAGCATCTTACATTTAGCCCTGATGTGGTGAACTGGGCATGATCGCTAGTGCTCTGCATTTTAACATATACTTTCTAGATGGCTAGAAAGACACACATGCACTGGCTAAAATAATCAAAGGCTTGCAAATTGCATACAAATAATAAAAAAAAAGTTAATTACTTAAATTACATACACAAGAACAAGAGCAGATCAAATGAAGTACAAAAAAAATAAACAGAACCGCAATCAAAATGTTGGAACAGTATATGGAACAATAGATAAAATGACATGCATTAATACATGGAACAGTTGTCCGAATGACCAAAAACATTTAACGGAACTGCACACAGAGAAAAACATAGAATGAATGATACATAGAGTTAAAAAAGCAAAGATAGAAAGAAAATAACACATAGAAAACAGGACATTGCACAGAACACCAGGCAGAAGAACATAGACTAGGAAAAAAGGGAACACCATTTGGAACTATAAAAAGAAATGGTAGTATAGGTAGAACAATATTATGGAGCAACAGTGTACAGACTGTCCAAAAAATAGAGAACTGCACATAAATTCATAAACAGAATCAGAGAATTCTAGAAAAAAGAATGCTAGGAACAGACTAGGAAAGATGGAACACCATATGGAACACAAAAGACAATTAAAAATGGTTGATGGAACAATATATGGAACCATGGATAGAACGTAGCAATACATAATGAAAAATGGAACAACATATGGAATGATAGAGATGATCAGAGGGAAAATAGATATAATGACTTATGGAACAATACACGGAACACTAGACAGACTGACCAAAAAAACGGCTGAACTGCAGATAAATTCATAGGCAGAATGATAGACCGACTTAAATATGAAAAAAATTGATTGAAAACAGATTGTTGCACAGAATAACAGACTAGGAAAAATGGAACACCATATGATATTTCCTGTGACAATGCAAATGTCCTGGATTCGTATCCCAGAGAAAGCAGGAACTGACAAAGCTGTGTTCATTCATTCAAATGTAAGTCGCTTTGGATAAAAAAGTAAAATGTAAATATGGAACTAAAAAGATAATTAAAACAGATGGAACAATATATGAAACCATTAATAGAACATGGTGAGAAATGGAATGATAGAGACGATCAGAGAAAAAATAGATATAATCACTTACGGAAAATACATGGAACAGTAGACAGAAAGAGAAAATAAAAGACATGTTGTCCCAAACATACCATGCACAATTTGAAATGAAACAACATGTCGAATGATGAAGCGGATTTATAGAACAATGGGTAGAACAGCAAAATGACAGAATGGTGTACAAAAATGACAGATAAATTGAAATATGAAACATTTGAAAGAAGTGTGTATAGAATGATGGCTGTATGGAACTATAGAGTGAACAGACATGCAAAACCCTGGATACAACAGAATACAAAAAGGCAGATATCGAACACTATATGGAACACTAGAAAAACTATAGAGGAAATAGACAGAACAACATAAAGGACAATAAACAGCATGAGATAGTGCTGAGCGATATGACGATATATATCGTGGGGACGATAGAAAAGTGTCTATCGTTTCTAACCTAATTTTATCAATTACTAAAGAAAATATTGCATTAAATAGGCTATGACAAATGTATGACAATGTCTTGTGGCTATGCAATGCATACTCTACCCTTTAAATAAGTGATAATCAAGAATAAAAATGAACTTTTTCGCAAAGAAACTCTGTCTTGTGATTTTGCGACGTGACGCTTTACGTTGTTGCGACATGCTTTACACTAGTTAACTCGTGAGTGCTTAAAGATGGAGATGCAAGAGGTTGAAGATGAATAACCGGAGTCGCAACAAATTGAAACTGCTACGCAGGCAGCAGCCCAATAAGTACTTTTACCGAAACGTGGGGGTACGTCAGTGATTTGGTTGCATTTTGGCTTCAAGAGCTCCGACACAGAGCAGAAGACAGTCATCTGCAAACTCTGCCAAAAAACTGTTTCCGCGCCCGACGCAAACACAACAAACCTCTTTTACCACTTGAAGAAGGTTCACGAAAAAGAATACTGGAGAATGAAGAAATTCGACGTAAAGAAAGTTGTGAAACAGCCCGGGCAAGTGGCGAGAAAAAATATAGCCAGCCTAAAATTAAAGAGTCTTTCATAAAATGCACATTGTATGAAAAAACGTCCCAGCGCCATAAAGAAATCACATGTGCCATCCTGCATTACTGTTGTAAAGGCATGATCCCCGTGTATGCAGTTGAGAAGGGTAGCTTCCGAGACCTCGTCAAAGTGCTTGACCCGAGGTACGTTATGCCCAGTCGTAAGCACTTCAGTAATGTCGAGTGATATATATCGTTATCGTGATATAAAATAATCCATATCGTGATAAATGATTTTTCCATATCGCCCAGCACTAGCATGAGACATGGAACACTATAGATCTATGTATAAAATGACAAAAACAAATACAGAATGCATTTGTTACAGACCGATTCATAATGAAAGAAAGATGGGTGAAACTTAGAAATAAGATTAGTAAACTTAGAAGTAAACAAATAATGTACAAACGGATGACCAGAGCTGCAGAGAGAAATGGGTTGAGATGCTAAAAACGGTCACAAAGCACCAGACATACAGTATAATGAGACAGAGAGGTCAAGTATTGATGACCTTGTTTATGTGCTCATCTCCTGGAGAAAGATTTAAACAGTAAGAAGTATACAGAAGCGCTCACTATTGAAAGAAAGTGCTGTGTGCATCATTAAAAGCCTCTCTGCCTGTAAGGTGGGCGTGATTGATTCCTGGAGATTGGCCAGAGAGTATTAATGACCCTGTTCTTCAAGCTAAATTTAGATCTGGAGTTCGACACTCAGAGAGGATGATGTAGACCCTCTAAAACACACACGCACACAAATACAAGAAGCTGCAGAGTCAAGAGAATGAGGAAAGAGAGAGAGACAGTGAGAGAGGGAAATGAAATGCTAGTCAATTCTCCAGTAGCCAGAGGCCGAAGGACAAAATATACGTTACAAAGTTAAAGTGAGACACAAAACTTTTTCACTGGATTTTCTAAAACTGAAACTTCTTGGTGTTTTTGTGACATGGTTTTCCTGCCATATCTTCTCTCCTCTTTCCTCGTTCATCGTCACATTGAGGTTATTGCACATTTTGGGGTAGTTTTGATTGGAGAGTGTTAATTTATCTTATACTGTTCTGTCCTATCTTCTAATTCACAGCCCCCTAGGTGCCCAGTTGATATCCTTTGGAGGATCGTTCCATTTAATAATACTTATCTTTTCTGGTTTGAGCAAAGGAGTTTGAGCATTTCTCAAATTCGGTGATGCCCAGAAGAAGGCTGTCCTGTTTTTTAAGCTTGCATTTCATGTGCAATTAAGTATTCTGAGGCTTGTTATATCTTATAGCAGCTGACAATGACCATCTTAAAAATACATAAATATAGAATGACTTCTGTTCAGAAAAAAAATCAGCTTTTTAAAATGTTTGTTCTAATAATGTTCATGATGTTTTATCTCATGAGTCTTTAAAATTCTTCTTTACTTACCCAACATATCAAACGAGCTTTTTGTTCAGAATGAATAGATGAAAGCATAATCAATGGCTGAACGAGAGTGAATGAAACAGGATATTGCAACTTAAGGAGAGTAACAAAAGGGACTCTAAACAAGTAATCAATCAATATTTAAACCTTTGCTGATCCCGTGTTTGATGTATTATGGTGTGACTGATACTCTAAGAGAAGTCTCAGAAGTCATTATTGTTGAAGGAATGTGAGAGAAGACAATGATCCTCAACACTTCATTTGATTAAATAAAATAAATCCCAATTCTCCCAAATATAAAGCCTTGTATTATTTAAGAAAAGGCTATAGGGAATGAAGCAGGAGAGTGAAAGACAAAAAAAAAAACCTTGCAAAATGACAAAAGATGTATGAGACCAATTTGTACTTGACACGCATTTAGCCATGTTAATATTTTACACATCCAAACAGTTATTAACCAAACCCTACAGACAAATTGCCACTGGTTACTATGCTACCAATCCTTATGGGAAAAGCAAGCAGTGAGATACTTATTACAAGGTGTAAGGTACTGAACAGCACATAGAATCTATACTGAAGACAAAAACTTTACTTTAAATGATAAAATTAGTCATGGGTTCATTTACAAATTCATCCCAAAGCCACATACAGGTTTGAAAGGGTGAACAAAGGGATTAGTATTCTACAGTATTTGAATATGTTTTCCATAAGAAGTCATAGGGGCCTGGTAATCTTTTTATTTCAGAGGAGTTAATATAATGTCTTTCGGTCACTTTTGGTTAAGTTTTATTTAACCAAGGCAAAATTTTGTGGTTTGAGTTAATAAATACTACAGATCCATACATATTCTAACAGTGTTTACAAAGAGGACCATATCTGAACGCAATTTTAGTCACATACTGTCAGTTCATGAGATTTTTGTCATTTTTTTGCCTCCCATTAAATTCAATATTGAGATTAAAATTATTCTGCTATGGACTAGCCTTTATTTACTATTCAACATATTGTTGACAATCAAATTATAACCACATCTTCTCCTAGACCATTCCAGCTACAACAACCAAACTTTGCCATGATCTCCAAAATGGTCTGACTAGGATTGCTATATATTTAGATTGACACCACTAAAGGAAGTCCAAAGTTTACCAAATTTTCTAAACTCCATCTCAGCTTTGGTAAATGATAAAGACATTGGGTTGTTTTTTATAATTTAACATTACAATTATTTCACTGACACCACCCATAGCAACACGATTGTCTACCTTAGCAACCATTTTGGCATATCACTATCCCAGCTAAGGACAATCATAGAAACATGGGGTTTGGTAGAGATTACTCATTTTGGCATGGGGAACTTTATCTGTCACTGACTCCTCTATGGCAGCCATAAATTCTACCGTGGCAAACGGTAATGTTGCTGTTTCTATATTTCTATTTGTATTGATAGTCTTAATGTTTTTGCAAATCAACTTGGGTCATTGTCATTGAAAAAGATGCTACACAAAAACATATTGCTTTCCTTTTTCCTTTTACTTACACTGACTAATTAAGTAAGCTTCTGTTATTTGGTAATTTCCCAACAGTGGAACACATAGAGATAAAACCTCTTAGTTTTTGGCAGGATGCTCTGCTTTGACTCCGACAAGGTCATGGCATGATGTACTCTGTAAAGAATGGTAATATTTACTGTAGCTTTTAATTTAAGAAATGGACAGCCAAGTCACATCAAGAGACTTCTAACGGCTCCAAAAACCCAACCACTCCTCTATATCTGTCCAAGGACACCATCTAGCACAACTATACACACACACACGCACAGTCGAGCATTCCAACACGGGAGCAAATCCCAGAACATACTGCAGATAAGACAGCCATTAAAAGGAAGTGGAAAGAAAAACAGGAGGAGAGACAAATCGAAGAGATAATTGAATGTTCGAGGGGAGAAATATAATGGAGAAAGATGTAAGAGAATAAAGAAAAATTCCTTGAATGCTGAACACTCTGATAATGTGAGTGTGATTCCAGGTCATGTTAATCCAGCAGTCTCTTTCAGTCAAAGACTGAAGAATGAAACACATTTTGAATAAAGTTTTTAAATTATATCGATTAAACATAAACGAGAAAGACTGAAAAGAAGTCATGTCACTTTTGAGTGCTTACGAATTGTTGCTGACCCCTCACAAAGAGCCTGAGGGTGCAGCAAAAACCATAATATTAGCCATCTTGTGCAGTGACCCATAATACCACCACCATCTCTTCCAGATTCTAGAGAATTCCATCAAGGACAAAGGCTCTGTGTGAAGCCAGCAGCACTACTCAGCTCTTCCCTCTGCCCATGAGTCAGCGTGCTGCCTGGACAAGAAACATCCTTTAACTCTATCTAAGAAATTGCAACTTTCTGCAGCATCCGTTGTTTCATTAATTTGATTCTCTTCTCACCGAACTACTGATTCCCTCTGTTCCTCCGAATTGATATCAAAGGGACAGGCTTGCAAGAAAAACCATGACTGAGGCACCATCATGATGATATGAATCTGATTTGTAAAATGAGACACTTAGAACAAATGTCAAATCTACTTTCATGAAATGAAAGCGTCGGCTCTGTTTTCTTAGCCAAAATGCCCCAATTTTGTTCTAACACCAATCTTTTACTCCCAAAACATGTTGATTTTGTATTAGACGTTTACACAGGTTAAATAATCTGGTGAGAGCATTTTTAAAAGGCTCAAATCCACACAACAAGCTTTTGCAAACCTCAAGTACCAAGGAATTAAGGTACACCACGGCACCAAAGTATTCCAGTTGAATCTGTGCAGAATTAGTTCATTTGACTTTCAATTAAAAATAAAAAACAAAAAAGAGAGATGGACAGTGTGGACAGTGGGAAGAACTGAATCAATGGCCACGTTTGAACAAACTGGAATTTTATTCAAGATTTAATCGCTGCTGATTAAAATTGACCGCCGTTTGGGTAACGTTAGCCATTGTATTTGTAGAGTTGACTGTAAAAAGTTAGATAAGATATCCTGGAATATCCTTCCAATTTTTCCACATTATGTCATCAACTTTTCATTTTTATGGTTTTCGAAATTTCTATTTCAATTGTACCCAATTAAATTATTTTGGAAGAAAAAAAAGGTCATTTAATGCCGTTTATATAACAAAGTTGGCGAGGAGCTTATTAGGACTAGCCAATTACCATCATTTTTATTCACTTTCATTTTGTTCACCTTCACCCCTTCACCACAATACATCACTGCTTTTCCCAGACTCACTCACACAGCTAGCCTTATATACTTTTTGCAACTTTTGTGGTTTGTGTAGACAAACTCATGAATGACATACGGATCCTCTGAACCCAGAGCAGCTTTAAACATATGCAAACCCATACATGTGCCTTAAATGGGAGAGCTCTTGTGTAACGTCATACTACATAGCAAACCAAATACATTACACACAGAAATCAACTGCAAGGGTAACAATAACAATATGAATTTTGAGGTCTACAATTGCATGCGTTCAGCACATGTGACAATCAAGGACGTGGGTGATTGGTGTTTGTGTAAAGTGTGAGTTTTTAGCTTCAAACCACTGTAAAAACACAAGCACAAACTAAATGCCACCTGATGACACCCCAACACACCACTTATATGGCATTTCAGCCAACGCAAATTACCATAAGTGACAGTCTACCAATTGTCTTGACCTTTCCTATGCTCGTCCTCCTGCCATATCGCATTAGACGCTGTGTCTGCATCAGAGTGGACGTGAGGTGGAACATATGGACACCGCTGTGTATAATATCATTACCATCTCCATCAGTTCACACAGGCAGTCTTCAAACATCTCATGCAAATCACGTGGAGAACTAATGGAGATGAACGAGATGAGGATGGGGATGCAAGCCGGATGCAGTTTGTAGAGACAGCTAAAGGACAGACCTTCGGAAATAAGAACATTATACAAACAGACATATCTTGAAAATGTCTTCATAAATTTGAAAATCCTAAGCTTAGATTCATTATTTACAAATACTGCTGAACTGTAAAATTTGATTACAAAATGCTAACCAATTTGTCTAGCCACGTGGATCGTTTTGTGTGACAAATGACTGATGTTTTAAGAGATTTTTTGAAGATTTTAAAGCACTTTCAAGCACAGTTAGTTCTGTAACTGAAAAACAGAATTAGAATTTTGTCTATAAACGCTCCATTAATCCTTATCCTACCATAAAGATTCCCTTGACGTGTCCACCTGGTTCCTACTTCCCACTACCCTGATTATTTCCACCTGGTTCCTATTAACCCTGGTTGTTTCCATCTGATTCCTACTACCCTGATTGGTCCTCATACAAGAATTGATGGTATATTGCCATCCACCACCCCTTGCTGAAAATGTTTCCACCATTATGTTTGACGGGGGACCAAGCAGCTAGATTTTGTGTCATTTGAATGAACCCTTTAACCCCGTTGTTCTCTTAATAAATCAGATATGCACTGGGAAACTTAAGATGAACCTGTAAATGCATTTTCTTGAGCAGGGAGACTTTGCCGGCACGACCTTGCTGTACTGAAAGCATTAAAAAGTGCTCCATTGTAGTTGTCATGATCATTGAAATTCCACTATGTGGCATCTAGAGTGTAACCCCGGAAGAAGATCGAGTGTTATTTGGAATGCCTACCATTTGCATACAATCGCAATCTACTGCTGTCACCTTCTCACGAAGCTGCTTGACAATGATCCTGTATTCATGGCTCATGTAGGCCTTTCTTGTGTGGGGGCAAATGTTCAAAATCAGCACCCGGTCTTTTTTTCCCTCTGTCACAACCGTGTACAATAGAATACTCAATAATATGACGAAAAAAAAATCTGGGAAATTGTCAGGAAAAACAATGAATGCACATGACCAATTAATTTAAAACAATGGATAAATCTCCTCAAAGGGCAAGTGATTGTCCTTCCAATAGTCCAACAACACTCTCCCATCTGCCCCATACCATTAGCCCCTACTGCCAATTTTGATTCCCAATCTAGACTAGACTGGATTCTATGCTAGACTGTTTTTATTCCGTCCCCATCTGACTGGATGCAGCTTTGGCATCAAGGAAAACATTCAGTCTCCCTTTCTGATATCGCAGTCTGTTTGGATGCATTATGTAAATGTGCTTGCGCTGTGTACAATGTCACTCGAGTCCTGAGCTAAAGCTGACGGGCAAGAGAATGAGAACAGAAGAAATAGATGGGTGCACAACCCCCACCAGCCTCCCCTCCTTTTAATCCTTTTTCCTTTTCACTCTCATTATCTCTCTCTTCATTGCATGCTCTCACACCCCCTTGCAATAGATTCATTCTGCTCCCCTGAATGCATGTGCGGCATGTCTCCTGTTAATGCTCTGACCTTCGTCCTCAATGCATGTCCTCCAAGGATATCAGCTTTTTGACTCTAAGACATTGGACACAAACACACGCACACACACAGTCTGTGTTCTCCATAGAAATGTGTCTGGCAGCTTTAAAAGCACCACCACACCCCTCCAGTACTCTTCCCTCCCAAAGCTCTCCAGGCTTTGTTCATAAACCACACTGTGACACTTTGATTGGCGATACAAAACACAGCTGTTTACTATACCCACAGGACAGTGAAGTAAATTCGGAAATCTGGGGACTTTTTGATGATTTGATAACACAAAATATATCAGACATACCTGTACAACTCAATAAACTGCAGCAGAACTCTGTAAATTCCCTTCTTCTGCACAATTCTCTCCTCAAAGTTACCTTCACAAACATTGTTTATGAAAATGTGTTTACGGAAGCGATATCTACGCATGCACACCTCAATACAGAGGGCACACGGGTGAGAGATGAGCTTTTGTTCAAACACATTTGCATTCTCAAAGAGCATGGTGTGCAACTTTGGGAAGTGCATTAAAAATGTATGGTCCTGCAGCAACTGTGTAATAGAGGAAAAGGCCAGCAAAGAGTAGCAGGAAGACTCCCGTGTTCTTGGATCTGTGCACAGGTGAAAGTACAACCCGTGGGGAAAATGAGATCTGAGCGCACAAAGCAATTCTGTGGATGGGAGTTCAAAAGTTTAATAGGATGGAAAACATATTTGGATGTGTTAGTGAAAGGGTTTTTATTACTGGCTGGTGCAAACATAAGCAATTTCTCGAAAATCTCCCAGTTATGAAAGTGGCCAATAAAACTGGGATATGGTTTTCAACTTTTAACCGTATTCCTCACCCTACTCCCAATTCCAACCCCAACTATAATCCTAACACCAACTCCAACCCTAATCCTTATGACAACCCCATACCCAAACCTAACCTTATCACCTCAATAATCATTTCTCCCTCATTTCAGTCAGGTTCCTTAAACCGGGAGTGCTGGAGGAATGCCTGACCTGGCCGGTTGAACAACGTAAAAGGCAGGAAAGCTTCTGGATCATGTCCATCCAAACCCTCTCCCCACAAGCTTTAATATGAAGTGATCTTGTCAGGTAATCTCATGGGGTGAGGGGGCCTGAAATGGTGGATTCCCCCTAGTACCGGAGAAAATGGGACCGGGTTCTTTGAGGTCAGGACAGATGAGCCAGGAACACATTGATTTTACTCTCCCTTCACCTTTGGTTTGAATTTCATTTGGAATTGCCGTGATTGGTTTCGGGCCCCAACCCACAGCACTTAACCCGGCTTACCCTCCCCTACTTTTAGAACTCCCTTGTGGCCACCTTCAGCTCCATCACTCCAGGGGCCCTCCTCCCTATGACTCAAACTGCCTCACCCGACTAAGGTCTCCAGTTCTCCCTCTTGGTTCCACACATAGAGGGTAACACCAGTGGGGAGATGGGGGGAACTCAGTTCTTAATGTGACAGGCCAGTGTCACCGGAAGCTCTCTGAGCAACTCCTGAACCTAATCCTAACCCAAACCCAAACCCAAACCTCAAACCTAATCCTAACCCCAAACTGCACCATAACCCTAACCCCAACAAACCCTAAACCCAACATAAACCCAAGCCTAACCCTAATCTAAATTTTTTTACTCCATCTTGCCTTAAATCGCAAGCCTCAAGTTGCCAGTCAATCAACTTTGGCACCATTTACTTCCTATAACTTAGAAAATGGAAGGTTTCGGTTAGTTCCACCACAACAACTCACAGATAGTCAAAAAGTTAAAGATTTATTTGACAAATTCGGAGGAAGGTACCAGAACTGTTGCTAGAATGACAGATGGATGGTTGGATGTATAAAGGGGTGAACAGGTTCTTATTAATCATCTGTTCGGTTGGGCTGGTCTTATCTTTCTGTGTCTGTCTGTGTGGGTGTTTGCCCTGTCATAGGAGGCCGATGTTCACCAAACATGGACAGAGAGCCAGCATGTGGGAGGCTTCAGAAAAAAGCAACACTTGGACCAAAAACCCATTTTAAACCATCACACATATACACCAAATGCCACCCACATCACACTTCCCGACGCAAGTGACAAAATTCTGAAAACTGAAATAACTGCCCTGCTGTCTCAGTTAAGTCCTTTAGCTGCTTTCATTCCTCCTCATCATCCATTTACATTTGACATCACACACTAATCAACATCCCAAACCTAATCAGTCATAATTCCACTAATACCCCTATGGCCATAAATGTCCCAAATCACACAGGTTTGCCATGTGTATGCAAATATATGACAGAAATGTGCTTGTTGTGTGCCTCGATGAGCATTTGAACAACGGTGACTCATCACACAGCATAGTATTCTCTATGTCTCTCGCTCTCTCTCTCTCTCTTTCTGTCTCTATAGGGTCTCTGTATGATGTCATAACAGCAGTAAAGCATTGCTCTGAGCATAGGTCAGGAATTAACATTACAGTCACTTACGTGCATCTACAATGCATGTTAGTGTGCGCGTGTGCATGTGTGTGAGAGAGACATGGGGGAAGGGAGTTATGCTTTTGCGTCTGCTACTGATTGCACTGTGCATTTCATGGACAAACAGTACAACAGATTACACTCGCATCCTACAAGAAGCAGTTTGTAAAAACAAATAGTAGAGTCTGGCGAAATTATGCAATAAAAGCATTGGCATTTAATATAATGGAAAAAAGTACAGCTGTTATTTGCTGCATACTTTTCTCTTATTTTACAATTTCTAGTTATCTTTGCAGGAGGACTGGGCTTGTTTAATACACATGACACAGTCTGCACAAAAAACATGCAGTGTCCATGACATAATTCATAGGTTTCTATGAAGGCCCATCATAACAAAGCTGGGGGTGTGTCACTAGTCATTTCTGGGGAACGGGTGCACAATAGTCTTATTTTCTGGATAACCTTTTAGTAGAATTCGGTTTGTTTAATACATATGACAAGTCTTTTCATACAGGTTTTGCACCACTGACTGTATAAACATACGGATGTAGTCTCCATGACGTCACCCATAGATTTCTGATGAGCAATTTAAACCAGTCATAATCAAGCTGTCACTAGTCATAAGCAAGCGTGTCACTAGAAATTTTCAGGCAACAGGTGCAGAGGGCAAAGATATTTGAGCAGCTGAAAAGCTCAAAATAACTTAAACTAATTGGTAATTAAAAAAAATGTCAAAATTGCTGGTCCCAAGTTTAAAAGTAAATGCTCTGCTGCAAACTTCAGCACTTTAGCAATGGTGTCTTTGGGAAATTGTTCATATCTGATGTCAGCCTCAAGTGGCTAGTCGATAAACAAAAAAAAACTTTCACCATTCAACAAACTGTACAACAGATTTAGTGTGTCAAAAACCACTGCAGATTAGATAAATCGACACATAATTCAGATGTATTAATTATGAACTTGGCAGCATCTTGGTTAAGTACAGATAAATACAGAGAGAAATTCCAAAAAAAGAGAGAAAAATCACAAATGCCCAAATGCAAAAGCACCCCATGCATCACCGCCTTATAAAACCCAAATTGGGTTCAAATTTGAGTTTGAAACACAGCACAAATAAAATAACCAACAAAAACCCTATTGGGATATCCAATGCCTTCATTTGTCAAGAGTGTTGGCTACAGTAACTAATCACGTAGTAATCCTTGCAATACTTGACTAATTTACTTTATGAAAACGCCTTACGTCAATTTTAAACCTTAACCAGTCAATGTTTCAACTGTACACCGGATGTTAAACCCCTGTACACACGGCAGAGACATTTTCTAGATATTCACGTCAGACATTTTAATAGAGGTAAGCCAGTGTAGACAGAAAACACACACTATAAGAGAAATTCTTTCGAAAGGCTGACAAACTATTCAAGAATTGCTTTGGGTAATTAAACATAACAACTTGTGGTAGATCTCAGTGGGCTAAACGCTTCAAGGTGCTCTGATTCGACCTCTGATGTAAGGGAAATTGGGCACAAAATGGCCATTGAATCTGTATAAGGATGATTTAACTGTTGGTGTGTAAAGGAGCAACGCAGTTAAGTCTCCACAATCTGAAGTTACTCATATAAGTAACTGAAATCTAAGTTCACTTATAACTGTAATACGTTACATTGACAAAGTGAAATTTTCTATGTGGTCTTAAATCATAAAGGCATCTGAAGTTTTGCAACGTGAATGTCCTCCAGTGAAAGCGATACAAAGAAGGGCTCACAGTCTTATTCAAAGGTCCTGCTTGTCATTAGGAAATTATGAAGTCAGTGTCATTCAAAAGCATTAAAAGCGAGACGACAGACATGCAGGAAAATCGGACTAAAAGCATCTTTTGGTTACTTAACTTGTAGAATACCCAAAGAGCCATGAGCAGGAATAAGGGAAGATCCTCCTAAAGACATACTAAAGCAGCGTGCAACGTTTATTTTTGTCCCTGAAAGTGACTGTACTCCTAGTACAGAGCAAATATGAAATTAACGGCATGTTCTTAGTAGTTTTGGTCATTTTATTGCAATAGTTTAAAATTTATTTGACATATTACCTGTTTATACAGTAACTTAAGTGGGTGATTTGGCTAATTTTACAACAAAAATGTCACGTTTTTATTTGCTAGATTATTTTAGACGAACAACCAATGTGTGCAAGAGCCTAAAAGATTTTTTTTTTTTGGTTTGTTGAGAAAGTTCTAAATTATTTTTCCCGATTTAATTGGGTTAAATATGGTTTAATAGAAGAATGAATCAGTTTGTAACTCTCAGTAGTCAAACCTGGAAGTCCGCAAGGAAACCGACAAAGTGGTTCCTCAAAGTGGTCAAACGTGTAGACTGGACCAAGAGAGAGAGAGATGAGGTCAGAAGATGTTTACTGGAAGGATCAGCGAGCGCGTGGATGAAGTGGTGAGTAGATGATCTGGCAGAGTTTCAATTTGGAACAAAGTGTAGGAAAACGTTGGAACAGGTAAGTAAACAGGAAAGATGCGAATCCAGATCTCAAACAACTCAGAGGAGTCAGTAAGTGTGAACTGTAGATCTGACAATGCAGGTGAGTAAATGGAGGTAGGTTGAGATCGGTTGCCGAGTTATTCCGGGGATAATTTCATGGAAATCCCTGATGTCCAGTAAAAAATATAATTTTGAGTTTTGCTAAAATATATTTCTATATCTAGCGCAATAAATATGAAACGTATTGTCCACCCCCACAGTTTAGGTCACGAACAAGGTCATGAACTTTACAGGATCTATATTCAAGTGGTTGACTATACTCCACTCTCCAGATTAAATATTCAGTAAACCCAGTACATGCTGGGTTTAAACATATATCATAAGATCAACTAAAATATCAAACTGTTGCACAATCTGACTGGTGGTTTTCCGTTTGCTGAGTAACAGAATAAAAAGGTAAGTTCAAGCAAAGGATAGGGAGAATGAAAGGACAGACATTATAAAACAATGAGTGGGAGGGAAACGTCGAGAAAGAGAGCATGAAAGATAAAGATATTTCTGTTGATAGAGCTTGATATGGGGAAAGTGTGAATGCAGAATGAGAGAGAAATGCCGAGTGGATTGACCTGCACACCCACACTAAAGCTCCAGTCAAGGTCACACCTGCTACAGCACACACTCTACTACAGTCTCTGTTTGGATTCAAGCCACTATTGCCATGAGCTGCATTCAGGGCTTGGATGGGAGTGCTTAGTGATCAAAGGGTATCTCATGGGTGCTGTACATGCATCCAGTCACTTGTCGGCTGATGGGGTCACCACCACTCAGCGGGACCAGTTTGGCTGCTAAATGAACAGCAGGACAATTAGGGTGCATTTTTGTTCAAAGGTGGGGCTGTTCTGGCTTTTGCCTGCAGCAATCTGTCACTGTAACACATAATGACAACCCCTAAATGAGACCTTCCAGAGTTCTTTATCCCAAAGAACTTCCTGGAAATAAAAAAATGCCGCCATTTTTACATTGAGGTTTAAATTTCAAGGTTTTGATGGCAATTTCCTGAAGTATATTTGGTGTACCTGTCATCCATTTTTAGCGTGCAAGAAAGTTTAAGAGTTGCCAGTGTGCATCCTCCTTCTCTTCTCTTCAGCTGTCAGCCCTTTAACCACACTGAAATATTGACTAATCAAATGTATACACTGATCAGTGACTTAAATAAGAGTTTTCCAACAAGGGAGAGAGAGTGTAACAGCGTTGTGTATGTTGAAACGTGTGCTGGCAGCTCTCAGCTAGTTCACTCATGTGTTTTAGCACAAGAGTTTTAGATATGGCATGAATATCATATTGATAATAGAAAAACAACCAACACTGCATTGATAAATACATTAGAAAAACGTACTAATACTACATATTTTCGTATTACTAATACGATTTTCGTATTACTAGCATTACTAATACTATATATTTATTTATTTTCGGCCCTCACTCCAGGTTTAATCCTAAGGGTTTTAGCAAAATCAGTTGCAATTCCCCCTTTTTTAAAATGAACCATCTGTAAAATGGATAAGGTGTTCTTCCAAACATTGGCACACTCTTCATTAACCTTGTTATTTTCAAAATAACCTCTGATTGCAGGCAGAACAGTTGATTTGTAGCTATACACCCTGAAACAGAGCATCTCCTTTTAATCATTGGGAAAAAAAAAGATTTTGCATCCTGTGTAAAAAGCTGTGGCTTTCATTTTGTTTCCTAATGACAATAGAAAAACAACCAACACTGCATTGATAAAAGCGTTAGCACAGATAAGATTTTCACCAATGGCTCCAAGTTTACTCCTCGTGTTAGAGCAAAACTAGTGTGCAATTGTCCCTTTTTTAAAATGAACCATCTGTGAAATAGATAAGAAAACAAGATGTTCTTCATTCTGCTGTTTTTTTTTACTGAAATTTTAACCAATGTCGTGAAGCTACAGCATGTAAACATGCACAGCACAAATTGGAGAGTTGAAACTAGAGTGTTAACTATGTTAGAGTTGATTTATAATGCAGAGTGAGTTTTGTTAAGTAAAGTGATGCTATGCCTCTGGATAATTTAACAAAATTACCCTCCTCTCTCTATTGCTCCCTATCTTTGGTCAAAATCCACTCGGAGTTCATTACAGTAAGCTATCTTTTAACTATTTTGAAAGTTAATGTAACTCTAGGGAGTGTTGAAATCAACTCTACGGGAGCTAAAACAACACTCACCGTTTTTGCTGTGTAATCCGGACAATCAAAAGTGCTGTCCACTTACATACGTTCTGTGATCCAAATACAAATGTCTAATCAAAGCAAAAGAAAAAGTGTGTGTTATAGCCAGAAGATAAGCTCAGCTAAAGAGGACACAGTAGTGTGCAGCGATAGAGGGGTGAGCAGGAAGAGAAGAGGTTGCTCAGGGATTGGAACCCTCTTTGAAGTGATGAAACAGATCAATGAGCCAAAGACAGGCTTTGATGGTGAGAAAGATCAGCTGACAGACAACTCGCCGAAGCCTCGTTAGAGCATGATGAAGTGTAAGCTGCAGTGTGTGATTGCATGTGTTCGACAGACTTCCTTGCACGAGTGTCTGTCATAACAAAAACGGAATGCTAAGGATGCATGTACAGTACTTTTCGATGTTTAACTTTCTTTAACCATGAAATGCACAAGCAAACGTACTTTTGTTTTTTCATCAAATCAAATTTCGTCATGTGTATGTTTGAGCCTCTGCCTTGTAGAAGTGCTCCTCTGACTTTTGTCTTTTACTGGTGTGCAATCACTTTTTATGCTCAGGGCTTCTTTAATAATGCAACATTGAGCTTTTCCTCCCCTTTGCTCTTTTGTTCCTGTGTAAATGTTTTCGGCTGTTCACATTATGTTTTGAATGAACTGTAAACTGCACAACCAGTTTTTATTTTAAAAGTAATCTCAAAAGTGTTGTTATGGAATATTATTGATGTCAAATTAAAATGCATGTTTCCCATAATACTTGTGTGTAATATTAATGTACTTGTGCTTGTGATTAAATTATTGCATTTAATTTGTTGATGTGTTGGATTCTTAAAAGACAAACACAGGAACATTTTTCTTTATGTGCGAGTACGGTCGTGACCATTTTAAGACATGTAACTACTTTGCTCTGTTAAAATATATATGGGACTTAAAATTCAAGTTAAAATCATGATAAATAAAAATTCAATTTGTGTAAGTAAATAAAAATTCTTTGCTCATGTTCCTAGCATTGTTCTCGTAGACAAAAAAACCTTACGCAGTAGTGATGAGAAGTTTGGATCATTTTCAGTCTTGTTTTTGAGTCGTTTCTAGTCATTTTAGTTAAATACCAATGAAATGTTGTGTGTTACCTATAATACTAGAAGTAATTGGGGTACTTCTTGTCACTTCTGATTGGACAAATGACCTTCTTTACACAGATTACCTCTGTGTGACGTTAACGAGTGCAGTCCGGGGCGGAAGGAGAATTGATCAATTTGCTCAACGTGAGTTATTTTCTTGAATTCTTCCATTCTTTTGTCACATAACCACTCCCTAATGTTAACTAATGCAGTTATGAGCCGGAAACCAAAGAGATTAGTTCTTTTTTTGAATCCTCCGAATCTGAATCTTGTCAATATTGATGAGTGGGCTACACTGAACGAATCCCTATCCGACACTATTTATTCCTCAGGAGTCACATCAAAGATCCGTTTAAAATGAATGAATCATTCAAAATCACTATCATGCAGCGTCTGCTTGAAAATCCCCTTCATTAAAGGTGTGTTTTGCTTCAGGCCCCATTTGAAGGGCCATGTAGCCGTATGCATTGTCTTTACTTTTAATAAGTAAAAGTGAAAATCCTTTCCTTTTATAATAAAGGAGAAAAGCTGAGTGGGAGACATTAAATATGTCAATAGTGTGCAAAAAGACATTCTCTTGGATGTCGTACAATCATTTATATAAATACGTTTGCCAAAGAGCAGAGTGCTGACCTCCAAGGCTCAGTGGAACCACAATACAGTGAGTTTGTAGAGAAAAAAATGGGAGTCTGCTTCTCCTGGCAACTGCATTCCATAAACAGCATTCCATTTTCTAAACTCCACAGATATGGGCACAAACAAAGCCGGAAGTGATGCTCGGGAGGGGAGAAACAGAAAGTGGATAGATGGAGGATTGTTGCAGATTTATAACTAATTTACTATTGTGTGATTTGTTAACACTTTAACTAAACAAAAAAAGATGTTTCTGGCAGCTTTCTGAAAACATTACCGGATCCTCCAACAACTTTTCCATTAACCTTTTCCTTCAAAGAGGTGACTCACAGTGCCCTTATACAGGAGTGTGCGCATATGTTCACCATCATAGTTGAGATTCAGGCGCTTTCCACTGGCTTTCAAATATTTGAAATGTCTTTTTTCTATTCCTTTAATCAATTAAACAGTTAAATAAAGCTTGAATAACTATCAACTGACTCATGTGTACGCCTATTTTCCACAAAATGTCACTTATGTAGACACAGCTTTACTGTGCTTCATAATAAGCCGACAGTAGCATAAAATTATGCCTTTGACGTCACCGTTAGAAATCTGTGCCAGATTTAAAAAGAGTATGCTGAAAAAATAGTAAATTAATGTAAAAGGGTTATGCAACTTGATGACATCACAATTATGTTTATAAGAGCATTGCATTACCCAGAGCCATCTTGCTAATTTTGAAGCAGGTCATCGCTACATTATTTTGACATCTTTTGGCAACACTGCATTCTGTTTGATGCCCTTAGACTGTACCAAGAGGGTAATTAAGTGTAAATTATTTAACAGCTTTCTGCAGACGTCACAAAGACTGTATTTCTATGACGACCAGGTATGCACGCGCAAGCCAGCTTTGCATGTCTCTGTTGTTCCAAGGTTTCTCATGCAAACTTAAGGGGGATTAATGTTGGCTGAATCCATCCTTATTAAATAAGTGCAATGAATAGAAAGCATTTCAAACTGTCTGATTTAAAGAGCTTTAATGAAGGTTTAAGAATAAAAAATGTGCAGATTGTCTTAATGTTTCAAGGGTAAGGATGACTTTACCCAAAGTGACCCGAATGCAGATGGGGATGTTGAGATGCAAAAATGTGGGATCAATGTGGTTGTGGAATTGTAGTGATCTGAGGACCATAAGAGCTGCGTGAGGGTATAATTAGTTTGGGCTAGAGAAGTCAACCAGAAACAATGCCCCAAACAATGCAAAGCTTACATACTGTCAGTTTAAATCACTAAGGAATATTTGATGAGTTTATGAGGGCAAACAAGGTTATGCTGCATAAAATATCCACATTGTATTTTCACATGGGGCATTTAAGTGCAAAAGTTACAGATTTTTTTTTAAATATGGTATTAGTACTCACACAGTTTCTTCAGAAATTCAGTGTTATTGTCACTAAACTCAACCGAATGCCTACTAAAGCCCTATTTGGACCAGACAACAGTTTCACAGGGAGTCATTAGGGAAATTTCGGTTCCCCAGACGTTCCTTTGTGTGTTTTTTTCTCTCTCACGACCTCAAAATTCCAGAGCAAAAAATTTTTTCAGCAAACTCAGCGGTCGTTTGATCTCTTCGCCGTACAATCTAAGTTTCTGGTACTTTTGGACCTACAACAATGGATGATGATGAAACGTCTAGGTTACTTGCGTAACCCCACGTTCCCTGAATAGGGAACGGAGACGTTTAGTCGATGACCGACTGAATGGGAGCTGATCTCCATGGGAGATTGGACCGAATTGTTTAACGGGCAAATTGATTTGCAGGCGTGAGTGATTGATTAGCAATCAGCCGGGTATAAGACCGGGCGTAACGCACGCTTCAGTATGGGATTTTCCTGAGGAGCCGACCTACTTACCTCCGGCGCCTCAGTCTCCCGACTTCAAAGGCATGGCAGAAAGGAAACGTCTCCGTTCCCTATTCAGGGAACGTGGGGTTACGCAAGTAACCTAGACGTTCCCTTTCAGTCGGTACCGGAGACGTTAGTCGATGACCGACTGAATGGGAGCCTCTACAAAGCGCCATGCCCGAAGTCCATCCAAACAGGCCAGCACTAAACTTGGAGAAGGTTAGGAATTAAGCTGTAATACCTGAATGGGAACTCCTTCTGCCCCTGCCCGGAATTTTCATTGACGGGGAAGTCGTCCAACACTGAGAGCGTAAGCTGTACTCGGTTGTTGCGAAGACGACCAGAAGGAGGGCACCCCTCATCGTGGAGAGGGGTGCGCGGAGATCGCGTCGAGACCCGCAGGGCTACCAGCGAAGACGTTCTGCAGACAATAGAGTGGCAGAGACGTAAGTCATCGTTACTCACCAAGGCAGGGGGGTAACGGGACGGGTTCCTACTAGCCGCCTGGAGGGGGAGCTGTAGAAAAAATACACAGAAAGGGAGCACCAATAAAAAGGGGGACTCCCAGATCCGGACCCTAGTTCTGCTGGGGCCAGGCCGAGGCGAGCTCCAGAGCAGAACCTAGCAGAGCTGACTGCTCCGCACAGTCAGATGCCGAAGGGGGGAGGAAGAAGAGCCACCCCAAAGGGGGGGGCACAAGATGTGTACTGCTCATTTAAGAGAGTACTGCAAGCTACTACACCTGCTCCGTTCCCTGAGGGAGCCTGCCACCACACAGGACCGCGGAGGGAACGGAGCTCGTGAAGGTTGAAAAACCTGCTGAATGTGTCTGGTGTAGACCAACCCGCAGCTCGACATATGCCGGCGAGTGAGACCCCCCTAGCCAACATCCACGAAGCAGCGACGCCGCAAGTGGAGTGGGCCCTCAGATGGAGAGGGCAGGGGACATATCACACGCCTCATAAGCAAGGCGAATGGCCTCCACGATCAGTGTGCCAGCCTAGCTTGAAGACAGCGGAACCCTACGCTGGCCTCTGAAACAAATGAAGAGCTGCTTGGAGCTGAGTAGCCAGGTAGACCCGAAGGGCTCAGTGGACACAACAACCCTAGGTTGGATCTGCCTCCTCCCGGGGCAGAGCTTGCAGGTCACCACTTGGTCCCAGAGGGGGACGGATGGGACCTTGGGGATGAATCCGGGCCTGGGCCTGGTGGAGACCAGGGAACGCCAGGGCCGAATTCCAGGCAGGATTCGTCGGCGGACAGTGCCTGGAGATCTCCCAAACTCTTAATTGAGGCCAAAGCAAGCAAGAGTGCGGTCTTCCGTGAGAGGACACGCAGCTCTGCCAAATGCCAGGGCTCAAAAGGTGACTTCCGCGGCCCCGAAGGGCGACGGAGAGGTCCAAAGAGGAATGGAGGGTGGACTAGGAGGCCGGAGGCGCCTAGCCCCCTTGAGAAATCTCACCGTCAGAGCGTGGCTGCCCACTGATTTCCCTTCAACCCGGAGGTGGAAGGTAGAAATAGCGGCGGCGTAGACCTTGAGGGACGATGGGGACAGCCCCCGATCGAACCTCTCCTGGAAGAAGGTCAACACGACTCAGATGGGGCATGTCCCGGGGTCTTCCTAGTGGGAAGAGCACCATTTGACGAACCGACCCCACTTGCCAGCGTAGCACACTCAATGGAGGGGGCTAACGCATGGTATAGGTAGTCACCGCGAGGGGTGGTAGAGGCTCGGGGTCCACCGCGACAGATATGCCAAACAAGTAGGGCCCAGAGGTCTGGCCGCGGGTGCCTGTATCCCCCCCCCCCCCTTGAGTCAGATCTGGACTCAGGGGGATCGGCCAAGGGGGGGCTGTCACGAGCGCAGAGAGGTCGGAGACCATACTCTGTTCGGCCAGAGAGGGCGAAAAAGAGTAGCCCGCGCTCGTCCCCCTCTGACCTTGCACAGAGGTTGTGCTAGGAGGCTTCACTGGGGAAAACGCACATAAGCGTTTGTTCCTGGGCCAGCAGTGAGCCGGCGCATCTGTCCCGAGAGGAGCCAGGGACAGGAATAGGAGCCGGCAATGGGTATTCTCACAGGAGGCAGCAGGTACCTGGGCCTTGCCGAAGATGTCCCAAATCTGCTAAACAGCCCGAGGATGGAGTCGCCAATCTCCTGTTGAGGGGTGGAATCTGGACGGCGGAACCGCGATCCTGTTACACTCCGCAGGGATATGAAGGCTCGAGCGACGGAAGTCGCTCTAACTCCAGAGGAGCAGCTGTTGGGCGAGGTAGTGCAGGAAGCGGGAGCGTACACCGCCCTGGTGGTTGATGTACGCTACGACCGCAGTGCTGTCAGTCCTGACCAGCATGTGCCGATCCCGGAGGATCACTGCTACTAGCTCGAGACGGTTGATGTGCCAGCGAGAAACCAGTCCGTTCCAGGAACCGGACTCTCGGTGGGAACCGCACACGGCGCCCCAACCGGTCTTGGAGGCGCCGGGTGACCACTACGTGACTGGATGATGCACACTAGGGGCACTCCAGCTCGCAGGAATCGTACCGACTTCCAGACCTTCAGGTGAGGGAGCGCATCTGTCACGGACAGACGAAGAGCTCCCCGACGCCATGCCCAAGTTGGAACTCGCGAGAGAAGCTATAGCTGAAGTGGTCACATATGCAGGAGCCCGAGTGGAATCACTGAGGCTGCGACTGCCATATGCCCCAGGAGCCTCTGAAGTAACTTCAGTCTGACCACTTGTCGAGAGGACACCGCGAATAAGGCGGCCAGCAAGGCCCGGGCGCAATCTACCGACAGGTGTGCCCGCATGCTCTCGGAGTTCAGCTCCATCCCGAGAAAGGAGATGACTCTCACAGGAGTGAGGCAACTCTTTTCCCAGTTGACCCTCGGACCCAATCGGTTTAAGTGCTGAAGCACCTTGCCTCAGTGTCGGATCAACTGGTCCCTGGGCGAGGCTATGAAAAGCCAATCGTCGAGGTAGTCCAGGATCCGAATGCCTGCACGGCGGAGCGGGGCAAGAGCGGCCCGGGCAACCTTCGTGAGGTGCGCGGGGAGGGCAAGACCGAAGGGTAGGACCTTGTACTGGTATGCATGGCCTTGAAACAGAACCTTAGAAAGGGTCTGTGTCTCGGAACCACTTCTACCTGAAAGTACGCGTCCTTCAGGTCGATTGTCGCGAACCAATCTCCAGGACGGATGCACGGTAGAATGCAGCGGACCGTCACATCCGAAACCGAAGCTTGGCCAGGCTTCGGTCCAGACGCCTCGGGTCCAAGATTGGTCGCAGCCCGCCTGATTTCTAGGGGACCAGGAAGTATGGGCTGTAAAACCCGCGTTCCATATCGGCTGGAGGGACCGGCTCGACAGCTCCTTTTGTCAAAAGGGCGTCGATCTTCTCTCGCAGGAATGAGGCGCCTGTCCGGGGGACAGGAGTGTGCACTACGCCTCGCAACCTGGGGGCTTTTACGAACTGAATCGTATAGCCCTGCCGGATTGTCCGGACCACCCACCGTGAGACCCCAGGAAGCGGGAAGCTTCCGCCAGGCTCCAAGGTAAGCTGACAGGGGTACTGGTGGGGACGTGCCGATGGTCGCCAAGGCGGGGCCGCCGTGAGGCGGACTTGAAGGCGGAATCACCAGGGACGAACCCTGGGAAATGGTCAGATGAGGGAAGGGGAGCTGAGCCCCCGCGCTCTCTGCCATGGCCAGTGGAACACGCGCCCAAGTCTGGGTCTTCGTCGGAGACCGAGAAAGATGAACCCCAGACCGCAGGGCATGCGGTTCCACTATTCTCGGGAAGTACATGAGAACTGTCTTTGACACAATAGGTGCCGCCGTCCCGAAGGACGGCAGCGAGGAGTGTGTGGTGGACTCCCCCCCTCCAAGGGGAGTTGGGTCGGTGACTTGACCCAAAAGACAGCTCATGACCTCCCGAGTCGTCAACCTCAGGGGCGCTTCTTACTAGAAGCTCTCGTCTGCCTTCGAGAACCCTCCGAGGTTGACTGTGTCTTCCGTCATGCAGGGGTCTTCCTCGGACCAGAGGTCGAAGGCACAGACCGTGACGGAGGACGCTCTCTTTGTCGGCGAACAGGCGGAGAGGGGTCCGGCGCAGAAGCAACGGAACGCCGTCGCTTCCGGCGCGGGACCTTGAGCTCACCCAGACCCTCTGCCTGTTTCCTGATCGTGGGGACCTTTGACGCGAAATCATCCACGGTGACGCCAAAGAGGCCATCTGGTGAGACAGGTGCATCCAGAAACCTGTTACGGTCGTCGGGATGCATAGTCGCCTGCTCGAACCAGAGATGGCGTTCCTGGACCACGAGTGTGGACATCGTGCGACCAATGTTCAGCGCAGCTGATTTAGTAGCACGAAGTGCTAAATCAGTGGCCGAGCGCAAGTCTCTGAGAGACTGCTGGTCACCACCCCCTTGGTGCATGTCACGGAGGACCTGTAAGGTCGCCATAGCATGCAGCGATGCAGCAGCTTGACCCGCGGCTGAGTAAGCCTTCGTCATCAGGGCTGACGAAAACTTACCAGCTTTGGAGGGAACAGTCGGACGAGACCGCCAAGCGACAGCACTGCCGGGGCACAAGTGCACCGCGACAGCCTGCTCCACCCGGGCAATCGCAGAATACCCCCTAGCTGCTGCATCATCCAAGGTGTTGAAAGGGGAGGAGCTGGAAGCCCTGGCAGACAGGGGAGCCCGCCAGAATTTAGTGAGCTCCTCGTGCACCTCCGGGAAGAAAGGAACTTCAGGAGCGCGGGGGGCGGAGCCCAGGCGCTTACCTAAGAACCAGTCATCCAACCGCGACTGAGCTGGAAGGTGCTTGCACCTCGAGCCCAATTGCGGCCGCGGCCTTGGAGAGCACCGCGAATGCATCGGGCTCCGGCTCTGCAGCGACCCCGGAGGGTGGCAGCGGTGAGCTGAAGGACTCCGAAGAAAGCGCCCCTTCCGATGCTGCGAGGGAGAGCAGATCGTCAGCAAGGTCACCCGAGGGCCAAGGCAACGCCGAAGCGCTATCCGAGTCCCCCGCGGACCAGACGGGGAGCACACGCGGGCTTTGGGGGCGGTGCGAGGGATCACCTGACACCAGTCGCCCAAAGCCGCAGGTGAGGTTTTTTTGGGACAGACCCCTCGGAGTCGAAGGCTCACCGAGAGCCGAAGCTCCGGTGTCCTCCTCCTCGAAGAAGGACCGCCTATACCTCAGTGTGCGCGCCTGGAGAGCGTTGCAATGCACACACTCTCGCAGCACAAGAGCAGCGCGGGCATGTTGGAAGCCCAAACACTCCACGCATTTCTCGTGACCGTCCTTCGACGAGATAAACCCAACGCAGCCAGGATTACAGCACGTTTTGCTCATCGTGTCGTGAAAAATGGACAGGATGTGAACAAACGGCTAACAATAACACTGGACAGGCTAATGCCGGAAAAGACTGAGGCGCAGCGAACAGCGGCGTGCTATACTGGGCTAGCAGAGGACCACGCTGTATTTGCTAGGTAAGCAACCTCAATCTCAACTGGCGGTTTAGCGTCAAAGTTTAGAGAGGAGAGTCACACTCAGTCCGCTCCGAAGGAAAATCGCATACTGAAGCGTGCGTTACGCCCGGTCTTATACCCGGCTGATTGCTAATCAATCACTCACGCCTGCAAATCAATTTGCCCGTTAAACAATTCGGTCCAATCTCCCATGGAGATCAGCTCCCATTCAGTCGGTCATCGACTAAACGTCTCCGGTACCGACTGAAAGGGAACAAGAAGAGCTACATTGAAAAAATAGTTCAGACTGGCTTTGTTAATATCAGGTAAGATTATTCTAATTTCTGCAGTCATTTCATGGTACGGTATTCGTTAAAGTATATGTATTCAAGTGGATTTCTCACAGAACGTTGCAGTCCACCCAATCTGATTACATGAGCTTGGACATAAATCAAGAGATTGCAAACAAAACACTTGTATCATAAACTTGTTATTCTCGAACGAAAACTGGACGAAACTGTCCAAAATCTTTCAGTATCTTCAGCGGTCAAGCCCCATTCCTGAAAAAAAAAACTCAGCATCATAATCCCCCCTGCAACCAAGTTTAACAATTGGCACAAGTACCAATCCCCTAGCAACCACTGAAAAACAGCAAGCCCTTAAGAGATGTCTTCACTGCTCTAAAGCCAGTACCAGTGAAGCTCTCTGCTATCTTTTCTTTAGTAAAGACCCCAACACACCAATCTTAATTTTCAATCCGAGAGCCAACACATCTGACAGAATGGATTGGTTTTTCGCCATGAGAGTGACTTTGTACAGGAAACAGAAAAAAAAGCATGCCACAAAAACAATTGTCTCTTTTCTCCACATTTTTGTCCAACAGAATAAACTGCTAGACAAATTTCCCCGTATGGCGCTAGTGCATATGTTGTACCGCAAACGCCATCTTCAGGCAGGGAGCATCATTGCATCAATACTTCCTCGACCCGGACAAAAAGCACCCTGTTTAGAAGCCCTCTGATGATTTGTGCGAATCTCAATTCGGATCGATGTGTAGAGGCCTTAAATCTGAAGACCTTGAGCAACTTAAGAGTTCTGTAGTGATTGAGAAAGTTAGAGACTCTGCACACTGTGCTCTGCCATTTTATGTGGCCTACAAATCCATCACTCTATTTAATATAGGTATTACAAGTTGGGGTCCATAGTGGAAAGCACAGAACTGGTGGCCCTTCCTGCAACTACAGAGCACAAGCTCAATAATCACACACTCTTCATCATAGATGGCTGCCGCTGAGCCATTACAGCAGAGTGGATGGACTTAAACTCTTTTGCTTGAGCCGATCACAGCACACACACATACGCACACACACTGCTGCCAAGCTCTCCAGATGATGAGCCTCGTTCCTGTGGATTACATAAGAAGTGGCATAGGCATCCTCAGGCAATGTCTGTGTGTATGCATGCGTGTGTATGTGTGTTAGGTTCAGCTCTACAGGCTTGACACACAATGCAAAACAAGTCTCAAGCACTAACACACATAAATAACCACCACATCTATGTTTCCGTGTTTTCCGGTTTCATGTATGATCATTCTTTGGTAGACATCTAGCCAGTTTGACTATTTATTCACAACGGTTTAGCATCATCGTTCAAGACGGAACATAGTGCACCACCTTTGAAGCCGTTGAGCATGTGGATAATGTGTGAGGGTGTGCGCTATACTCAAGGGGTCAACAGATGCTTCCAGCTGTTGGTCATAAAGTGGACAAATCTGTCTCAGGCAGTAGACTTGGGTCAGGGAAAAAGAGTTCCAAAGAGTTATTTAGCTAATCGGATGGTATTCTTATGAAGGATTCGATAAAAAAAAAAAATGGTTTCTTATAAACATATTAAGAAACATAAGGATCAATCTTGGTACACTGCATCCACAACACAATGTAATCCACAAAAGATAATCCAAACAAGGAGGAGCTAGGAAGTGAGTAGATCCAGATGAAATGCAGATATCACATACATCATCGTATGCACTTCCTCGACTTCTTTTGCTTGATTTTAACTCATGATCATACATTCATTCATTTTCCAACCAGTTTATTCCCGTTTTGGTGGTCTGATCTACACAGCACATTAGGCGAGAGGCGGTGGTGCACCCTGGATAGGTCGCCAGTCCATCAAGGGATCTTTAGAAAATATACTGCAAGTTTGACCGCAAAGTTTGATCCCAAGTTTTCTTTGTAAACTGACACACGCCATTGAGTACGGTGGCTGTATTCATTCTAAAAAGCACGTTTTTGTTCTCTTCCTTTGTTTTTAGTTGGGATCAGAGTTCGATCATGTTCTCTCAAACCACTCTAGAGTTCGTTTGGAACCGTAGTGAGACCCCCTCCTCAAGTAGGTCACTGGGCGTTATTTCAGTCTGCTTTTGGTCTGATTTTTTGGTTGTTGCTTTCTCACCTGCCCATACTAAAACGGAAAATGAACTGAAGTTTGTTTGCATCAAACTAAACAAATCAGGTGTGAAAGCCCCATGAGACCAGTTTGCCAGGGAAAGGAAGGAGGCAAAGTGATGTAGAAGACTTACAGATGAGGAGTCAAGCTGATGTGGTCTTAACAAAAAGGTCTAATGACATCAGACAATAGAGATGGGATAAAGGAAAATTACGAATTTGGGTTGATGAGCTAAACGAGAAAAGGAACAGATGAACTCAATAAAAGAGACAAGGGGAACTTTGATAAATGAAGGAACTCATTTGTGCGTTCCTGTACCCCACGTTTTCTCCTTATTTGCTGTGTAAGCAATATTGATTGGATGGCCACAGGATGAATCACAATGACAGGATTCATAGTTCTCATCTTACGTGGTTGCGTCTGCAACCTATGAGTTGTAAATTGATTTATTAGCTGAAAAAGTAAGAATTACAGACTCTCAATATAAAAAATTCTCAGTGTTTTGACACGAGGTACACTTTTTCTAATATGTCTTTAAAGGTCTACGAAAAGGAATATGCTTAGCTACCGAAACTAGTTAGGGGTTAACCCTAGTGCTACTTTATATTATAACCAACTACTTAAGTTATTCAGAAGCCATTAAGAAACCATTCTAACGGCTCCATTTCTTACTGTACTTTCGACACAGCAAACTTTAGCCAACCTTGCAATTTCAATGCTAATTGCAGCCCGTAGCAGGGTATCATGACTATGGTAAAGTAAAACAGTGCTAAATATTAGTAGAGTGAAAAATTAAAATAGTGAAGATTAGTGATTTAGAGTTAGTTGGAGTTTCAAAGGGAGTGGTAAACAATATTGGAAAAAGAGATTCACTCACAGCCCAAACAACTGAACTTAGAAGCTCCATTTGAGAAAGAATTGGCCACTCTCAGGAGCTCAGAGAATTTTTTAGGTCATTAAATGTGTCTTGGGATACTGTTAAATCATACTAATGAAGTAAGGCACACATCTCTACCATTGTCACACTGGAACAGCAACTGAAGGACCAGTGATTGGTTGCTATGCTTATGACGAGGCACAGCAACAAGGTGATTATAGGTTCAATTCACAATGGTTCATTAAGATAATGGCAAGGTACTTTCTGTCTCGTTGCTAAAGAGATTGTGCCTTTTTTATGCACACATTGGAACCAATGTTTCTAAGGGGGTTGAATCTCATTTGTGCAACAAGACAAAGAAATTTTCTTTCAAAATTTAGAAACTCGGCTTTAAAGGGATAGAAATGTCTGTGGATGTAATAGTTGTTGCAGGAACCAAACTTGATGTAGCCTTCCATGGCAGAGCAATCACCATGTGCAATGCAAACCATTGTCAATGTCTAAATCCACTACCACTGGACTCTAAAGGACTTAGATTCTCTGGAATGACAAACCATGCTTCCCCATCTGGCAAGCTACAGGATGAGTCAGATTGTGTTGGTGGCCAGAACAGTCCATGTCTGACTGTATTGTGCCAACAGTGAGGTTTCTTTGAAAGGCATATCAGCTTTGTTACGGACTCTTCTTGACACGACATGACTGCAAACCAATGCTCAAAGGAGTGACAATTCAAAAAGAAATGGGTTGGCGAGTTTGGTGTGTCGCAAGGTGCACAGAGTCGTACCTCAACCTAAAAGATCCCCTTTGAAGTGGATTAGAGTGAAGACTACTAGTCAGGAAATGTACTTTAAGGTTATTGTCTGGCCTCACAAATGCACTATTGGAAAACTGGTAAAAAAAAATCCTAGACACTTTTAAACTTTGCGTAAAGCCTTCCCAGAAGTGTCGAAGCGGTTATAGCTGCAATTGTGTTGGGAGACGTCATATGAAATCCTTAGAATACAGAATGAAGTGGTTCAAATAATGATGAGTAGATTCTTTGAGCAATATAGCGTACGTTCAAGATACACTGTTGGAATTAATTAACATCCTTTTATATGTCTGCTTTATAAATAAATACCCTGAAGAAATGATCACTGAGAATAAAGTGACGATATGTACTGCTGTTTAGGTTCTATCACAGTGATTATGACCATCCCGAAGTCGTTGTTTGAGGCTTATTTGAGCTTAGGAGCAACACATTCTCACGGTCTACTGCAGCCGAGGAAGAGCAAATGCACTGGAGACTATTTAAAATGTATCTGCTTTACCATGAGGTCATCACACCACTTTGTGCATGTCTTTGTGTGTGTGCGCATATGTCCATGTGTGTGTGGGAGAAGTTGATCAATAGATCTGCGTACAAGCCATAGAGTCTTGGGACCCGCAAGGCTAGCTGACTTATGAGTCTGCCATTCCCTCTCCCTCTTTGCTTGAAAATGCAGTTTGCAAAGGACAAAGACCACCCAAAACCGTCTGCTACATAATAACCTCCATTTCACCTGCCGTAATTAAATTAATAACACAGAGGTGCCCCAAAAACTGTATTAATTTCTTTCTAAGAAATGTATGTCTTTGAAATGTTTCGTTTTTGTTATTTAGTCTGTGTATTTTTGGATTTGTCATACCTTTGCTTCAAGGTGTATTTTTGGTGAAAATGTGTGAAAGGTTAACTGCTGTTTATTTTAAGTGATGCATGCCTGTATCCACAAGAGTTTATTTAAAAAATACACACAAAATAATATGTCTCTGGTGCATATGTATACAGTTGAAATGATAAGTTGAAGACATCTGTGGTAAATCGGCTAGTTTGGATAAGCTCCTCCCGAAACTTGTTGTCTGGACCAAAACAACCCTCTAATGACTGTGACCTTCTCCCCCACAAAAAAGTAAAGTAGCTAAACAGTAGTGGTAGTAGTGCTTGAATGAATGTTGATTTTTCTCTGGTGCGTATGTATACAGTAGAAATGATAAGTTGAAGACATCTGTGATACTTTGGGTAATTTGGATAAGCTCCTCCCGAAACTTGTTGTCTGGACCAAAACAACCCTCTAATGACTGTGACCTTCTCCCCCACAAAAAGGTAAAGTAGCTAAGAAGTAGTGGTAGTAGTGCTTGAATGATAGTTGATTTTTCTCTGGTGCGTATGTATACAGTAGAAATGATAAGTTGAAGACATCTGTGGTACTTTGGGTAATTTGGATAAGCTCCTCCCGAAACTTGTCGTACAAATTCTGGCCAGCATCCACACCAGATTTTATTTCAAGAAAGAGCGCCAATAACCTTTCAGCAGTTGTCTTGTGTCTTTGAACATAGTTAACGTGAGAAAATGAGTCAATGTGGGTGATTTTGCAAATTTGCAAACAGCCTACTATCACAAGTGTATAAGGCAAGCTGCTAAAATCAAACATTTGGGCATTAAAGCTCTACTAAAGTGTAATATCAGCAAATCAGAGATCAATGATTTCTTGACTACTCAGTGAATAAGACCCTAGATGTTACACAAATGACGCAGAGTCTTTCAGAAATAAATACAAGTACTTATATCTCAACGAACACACCGACAAGATGAGATCTGCAGAAAAAAGGAAGCAAGGTCGCATCAATCATAGTTTGGAATCTCTTAGGGCAGCCTTCATTTGTCCTCATCCCGGGGCAGCCAACATTTATCTGATCACAGTCACTTAAAGAGGCTAAACAACACTGATCTCCTCAGAGAGCGAAGAAGTTACGTTTCTAAAGAGCCCATTCTCTGAAGAGCCGACACTTGAATCAAAATCCACAGCATCGCTCTACGCCTGACAAAGCGAACTGTTCTTCCAACCTGACTGACAGCAAATTATCCCGCAGTGAAGGCACAAGAAATATTTTCAATTAGAGCCGCACTCACTGTGAAAAGTCATGCATGCATCTGTGTGGAATGAATCAGGGAAGGTGGAGAATCAAAATTAAAGACAGCTCATTTGAAAAGACATTTTAAAGGAAGATTTCGATTAGGAGGGGAGTCCGGGGGTTTCTTTTGCATTTTCTTTAGTTTGGACTGATCAGAGTGAATTTTATTGATTCATTTTCTTTACCCGGACTCCTGGACTCAGGGTTCTGCTTGTGTCGATGCAGCTCTAGTCTTCGATTGATTTGATTTCGAACCTTTTTTTTTCCAAGAGGCAAACCCACTGCATCACTGCTGCATAATTAAAAACGTAATCTTTTAAGTGATATTGCATCTTTAGTCTTGAGTCACTGAACAAATGCGGCATGCCATCAAAATCAGCAATCCACTATATTTCGAATTATAAATCAAACAGTAGCAACCTCTCAATACAACTCACTGTGATGTCAGGTTCCCTCTGCACCTGTAACAGACCAAACACACTTCTCATTTTCATCATGAAAAGGATACAGTCGTAAAGCTCCACTCTGAGTCCCGATGGCAAGGATTTTCTGAACGGGGTCGAATGCCATAGAAGAGGGCTGGTAGGGGAAGCCATGGCGCACAGTCTGAGGGAAAAAAATATAATAAATACTTTTTTTTTTACATTGTAAAAATACAATGTCACTTTCATTTATTTGAGTTTAAAAGGGTAATTGAAAGGGGTATTGATGGACTGTCAGGTTTTTCTTTGCAGACTGTTACTCTCTAATCAAAACCTGGAACACAATAACAGTTTTATCACTCAATAGAATTTTTTTTTTTTTTTTTTTGTAAGTATACTCAAAATTGTAAGTATACAAAAAAGTATACTGACAATCACAGTCCCCAAGGAACTTTTTGTGGTCATTTCATTCATTTTCATTCCCGCTTATTCCCTTTCGGGGTCGCGGGGGTCTGCCGGTGCCTATCTCCGGCACACATTGGGCGAGAGGCGGGGGTACACCCTGGACAGTTCGCCAGTCCATCACAGGGCAACATTCACACACACCTGCACACCTAAGGGGAATTTAGATTATTCAATTAACCTAACCGCATGTTTTTTGGGGATTGTGGGGGAAACCGGAGTACCCGGAGGAAACCCACGCAAGCACAGGGAGAACATGCAAACTCCTTCCAGGAAGGTCACCGGCGAGCCTCGAACCGACAACCTTCTACCTGGAAGGCCACAGTGCTACCCACTGCCCCACTGTGCCGCCCTTGTGGTCATTTCATATTGCACCAATCAGTTTCATCCATACATGCCTTCTTTCCTTCATCCATCCATCCATCAGTCCTTCCATCAATCCATCATCCATCCACCCCCCATCTATCCATCTTTCCATCTGCCCATCCACCCATGCATCAATACATACATCCATCCCATTCTTACATCCATCCATCCACTTGTTCATCCATCGATCCAAACATCCCTTTATCCATACACCTGTCCTGTTCCATCCTAAGCTACTTATTCGGTCGGGGCACCAGGGCTCTGCTGGTGCCAGTTCACTTTGGGCAAGGTACAACGTACCCACTGAGGTAACAGTGCTACCTATTACACCACTGCACCGTCCCCCCCCCCCAAAAAAAACTGCCAAAATATTCACCTAAAAACATAAAATGAAAGGCTCCATAACCAATGGTTAAAAACAACAGTAACCCTATCACTGAATAATTTCGGAATATAAATAGCTATATAAAGTAAACTTAGGAGTGTTAGATCAAAGTAAAATAAACAAATGTTCAGTCTCACAAAAGCATTACAAAAAATTGTTGGCGTAATTAAAGAGAATCCATACATTTAAACTTTGATGAGAGTTGTACTTAATTGTTGAAGTTTATGAGTTAATTCTGTGTTGATCTTGGGAGAGGGAACACTTTAGAAAGTGTTGATTAACCACTTTGGAGAGGTTCTCGATGATCACTTTTTAAAGGTTTAAATGAACTGTGTTGGTGTTCTTTTCCAGATTGGAAAGTTATTGTGTCAGACCCGATCAACTTGTTTAGAAGAGAATGAGTTAAAAACAACGTGCCTTGGACAAAAAAAAAAAGAGTCAGAGTTAATGATTTTCAATATATATTCTAAACATCAATCAGAAATAATAGAATAATAGAAATAAATGTAGAGGCTTACGTTAAACAGTGACAGTCAAAAAGCACTGTTTCCAAAACTTGAACCTCATTAAAATGTAATCAATTTTACTTTTATAAATTAATAAATCTCGGGGTACCACTGTATTTAAATGTTTTGATTATATTTTAATGTTTCGATGACAACAATGACATAACTAAACAAAACAAAACAAACACGTGCATAGAAACAGCCATCTTGAACTCTCTGCCTGGAAGAGACCTTGTTGATGAAGCATAACTACATGAAATGGCATCACAAAACCTCCTCCACAGTTGTTTCTATTTCAGTCCATAGCTGGGTTTCAACCTGTGGCCGATGATCATTAGCACCTGTTTGATATAATTGGCTGATCATACACCTGACAACGACACTAAAGTATCTGTGACTGCGCAAATGCACCAATAAGAATGGCTGCTGTTTTGTAGGCTAAAGGAAATGTAACGAGTTTAAATTATGTTTATTATTTGCTAAATATAATGGGTTGAAGGAGAGTGACACACCATGTGTAAAGCATCTGTGTACACCAGCTAAACCTCCTTCAGGCAAAATTCAATATTGGTTCCAACCGAATATTAACTAGCATTTTATTGGCCAGCTCTTTGAACCGTGCAACAATACTGATATGTACATCGAGAGCCAATGAGAACAGAGACCCTTCCGAATCGTATCCAAAGAACAGCAATGGTTGCTATAGGTTTGCTAGCTGTAGCTGGACCTGGCCTCTGCTCAACAGCTGTCAGCTTCTCTCTTTCTGCTGGTGTTGTCAAACCTAGAGAGTATCTCAATAGCATGCACTTCTCACCATGAAATATGCACCTAACGTGACGTCTAGAGAGGGAGCTTATGGAGTTCTAAGACACAGCCTGTGTCTGTTTGTTTTGTGGCTACGGCAGGTTACATAAGCGGCCCTCGTGGGGACGTGTACCTGTCGGTGAGGAGTACACAAGCAACATGCTTCACTCTACTCTTTTCATTAATGAAGACATGACTATAAACATATTCCAGTTCTTCTGTTTTTATTCCCTGGTATCTGCAAACATACCAGATTGGTTTAGTACTTCCCTCAATTAAACGGTTTAAAAAAAACTAAAAGAGGGAAAGGCATTCTGAAAAGAATCTTGAATAATTCTAGGATGTTTCAGAAAAAGCATCTGTCAAGTCAAAAGAACGGCAAAAACAATAGTTTTGTCTATTATTATTTTGTCTAGCTACAAGACTATGCAATCAAAACAACTAACCAATAGCTAGTTATTCATCTATTGTTAAGCCACACCCCCATATGGACAGATCGGCCAATCGTAGTTGAATATCCAAATTAAACAGGTTGTCATTCGTATTACGTGTTGAGTTTTTACACCAAAAAGTGCAAAAGCAGGATATGTATAGAGTTTTTCTTAGCTTTTAGCATTGTGTGTTTATATTAATTTAAAATTGAACCTAAATTCCAACCGCATTTTGGCATTTTTTTTTTATTTAATATAAAGTTGGAATAGAAAAGTGTTGGCTTTGGATTTTGTCACCTAAGATCACTCAACCTTGACTTTAATATTTAGACTATCACCTTAAATTAGACAAGTTCTGGACAGTACTCTCAGGTCAGGAGCTACAGGCAGCGTTGCTGCCCCATACGACAAATACCAAAAAACATCAGTGGCCACTATTAAAGAACATGTTTCGCTTTCAAATTCCAATCATCACCATCCACTACAACAACAGTAGAAAACTCTGCTTGTCGAATTGAATAGGGCACATTTCTTTTGGATATAAATGTGTTAAGCCTCAACAGATAATGCGGTTCTCACTGAGAACATTTGCGTTGCCAGATCTAAACCATACTTTAACAAGGCACCAAAGCACCTTGATAACATTTTGCTAGGACCAACGATTCCCATGAATGAACGGGTTTGAGTCTTAGCCGGTGGGTGAGTGGTTTAAATACACAGTGTACTGGGTTTTTAAGAACTATCCAGTACTGAAAATGACATGTTAATCCCAGCACAGTAGATTATGCAAGAAAAGGGTTGTTTACCCCCCCCCCCCCTCCCATCACACCACTCAGTCATCACAGCATCCTTCTCTAAGCACATATGATTCAGCTGCTTCAATAAAGTAGCATGTTTAACATGAACACTAGGGGAGGAAAGGACGCGCAGGGAGCAGATGTGTGGCCATAAAAGATTCCCTGTGTCACGCTTGAATATTGGACGCGTTTGTGCGCATTTTCCAAACACACAGTCAGCTCTTTCCATGCAAAGAAAAAATCTGACTGGGTTTGAAGAGGCAGAGCATGACAATACAGTGTGTGCAGCTGTAATGCGAACGTATTATACATCATCTCCAGCGTGTGTATTATTGCTTCATTTACATATACAATAACATATAAAAAGCAATCTTTAAAGTCATATTTAATGGCACTTCCGTAAGCTTTATCGGAGCGAAACGAGGAGATGTAAAACCATGACTTGAAAGCTTCCCACCTTGCAGAGCTGGAAGTGTTCCGACTGAAGCGTCTCTGGGATCAGTTCGTTCTCCTTGGTCCCGAGCTGTGCAGATGGAGAAGGGGACGACACGGCCGTCAAGCCGTCCAGCACCTTACGGATATTAAACTTCTTCATTTTCCCCTCTGAGCCAGAGAGCATCCGAGTCGAGATGAGCCGCGGATGATGAGGGGAAGCCGCTCTCGCTCGTTTCAGCAGCGCGTCTTCTTGAACTTCACATTTTAAGGAGTGTTTTTTTTTTGTACCGCTTACTCCATGACTAGAGGCTATAAGTGATGTTTTCCTTCTATTATTACCGTTTGTGGTGTGTCCGTATTCTGACTGGGCTTCCCGCTGCGTCTCAAATCCCTCTATCCTCTCTCCCTCTCCACTGAACGCGGAAACCGCGCTGCAGCGCCGCGCATGCGCACAGCACACTGGATGACTGCTGAGGATGAAGCCTCTGCTCGTGGAGCCTTGAGTGACTGAGAGCCCCGCGTCACATTGCAGAAATGAGGGGCGGGACTCTGCACCTGGAGCCGCAGGGAGTCTGGATGGAAATCGCTTCAGCCCAACGAAGGGTCCTAAAACGCACGCACACACTCAACCAGATGCTCATCTGCATTCTATGAAAAGAACGAGGACTTAGTAGGAATAGTTACAAAAGTTTGACTGAAACAACAAACTTTACAACCACAAATACAGCATTTCAAAACCTATATATTCTTGCAGTTACACCAGTAGTCAGGTAGGGGTGTGCAGAGACTTTTGGAGGGGCAGGTGCTCAACGTGCAAAAGAGGCAGAGGAAGAGTAAATCTGAATACGATAAAATGTCTGTCAAAAATACGAAATTCCAGGTTCAATATAGGAATTACTGTTAGTTAATCTTTACAAGAAAAACAGGTGTCGTAATACTTTAGTTAAAATACATCAAAATAAAATTCTAGTATAGTCCTCTTGTTATAATTTACTACTGGTCGAGAGTAAAAAAATAATTGTTTTTCCAAGTAACTATTATACAAAACACAAAGACAACCTAAAGAAGTTTCAGAAGTGACTAAAATCACCACCACTTGAAGATGCAAATGCAGTGTATTTCCTAGATGGCAGTGATACGTAATAAAATTATACGTTGAATAAGTTGACAAAATATACAAAAAAAAAAACTGAAATGAATTAATTTAATGTTAAATGTAAAAAATGTATTTGATTGCACAATAAGTATATAAATAGTTGCTAGAATATTAACAAAATAAACTCCCTGGCCACTTTATTAAGTACAAATTTAATGCATTGGATTCATTCAAATAAAGGTAAACTAAATTTTACAAGTAAGTTCCGCTATGGAGTTTTTGTGATAATATAATAATGACTTATTATATGTCTTATATGTGCACCTAGAGAGCCAGCGTGCTGAATTTGGGGCATCTGGGGACCTTCGGGCCCTGATCCGCAGCAGTTCCCACATCACATACGCTCGCTGCCATTCATTTCATGCCATTTGATGTCAGGAAAACGACCACATCCCCCTCATGACGATTGGACAAAGTTTTTCAGCAAGTTTTTTCACATTTTTTAATGCTAGAAATTAAAAATGTATATTTTGTTAAATATTTTGTGTTTTAAAACAAACAACAAGAACGGAAAGCGCGCCGATGAAGGCGACCATTGGGCCTGCACTGAGGATTAAAGCAGAATCCTTTGATACTCAATCCTTTCATACTGCAACATGAAGATAACCATCGCATGCATTTCCTTATCGGGCCCTGAGAGGCTGAAGAGCCCCTTATAAGGTAAGGGCTGCCCTCATGGACGCAAGAGGAGCTGACCAATCACCTGCTCCATAGACATGCTCGGGTACACACAAAACACTCTATTAACAACAGCCTGGAGCCTCAGCGGCTTCATGTTTCTTATTCACTTTGCTTCCTTTATTCTTGATCATAAAGGGAAAGAAAGAGAATTTAGCATTTTATATGTTGGTATAAATAGACATCTGCTGGCTTTGATAATAAACTGGGAAAACTTAAGGGGTTAAAACACTCACTAAAGCAAGGGACTAAAGGAAATGCAGATTTAATGTCTTTTGAACCACCAGGAATGCATTTGTGTATCCAATACACGTATGAAAGAGGATAAAAATAATAATAATAATAATAATAATAATAATAATAATAATAAAAGTGATTATATGTGGGAATTTAAGAATATATTTTCATAAACTCAAATATTTTTTATGCGAATGGATGTATGACAAAGGAGCTCACATTATGATACAAATTAAGTTGTTATACATCAGTTTAACAAAAACGCAAGAAGAACCTGTGCCTTAAAACATAAGCCAACTAGGGAAACGTTTATAGGTTAAAATTGTGAAAATAAATAAAACTTTTGAAACTTAAAAAGTAAAAAAGCAAGGCTGGGATGAAGTTTATTAAGAGCATAAAAGATCATCCAATCACTAACGAATCACTAATGTTTGCATTTAGTTCTGATTTATTTCTCAAGAGTAAAGACTATACGTTTATACACTGACTAATTGTAAATAAACTGGCCAATTTATTAGGTACACCTTACTAGCATCGGCTTGGATCCTCTTTTGCCTTCAAAACTCCCTCAATCCTTCAAAGCATAGATTCAACAAGGTACTGGAAACATTCTTCATGATAGCATCACACAGTTGTTGCAGATTTGAAGCTGCAACTCCATGTTGCGGATCTTGAGTAAAGGATTTGAGTACAGTGAACTCATTGTCATGTTTAAGAAACTAGCCTGAGATGATCCACGCTTTACGGCATGGTCATAAATTATCCGGCTGGAAGAGAGATGCACTGAAGTCAGAAACAATTCTCAGGTAGGCTGTGGAAATAACACAATGCTTAATTGGAACTAATGGGCCAAAAGCATGTGAAAATCCCAGTAGATCAGCAGTTTCTGAAATGCTCATGCTCAATGCAACCATGCCTCGTTCAAAATCACCTGAATCACCTTCCTGCCCCATTCTGATGCTTTGAGCTGCAGCTGATCATCTTGACCATGTGATTGGCAGATTATAAAACTGCGTTAACAAACAGGTGTACCTAATAAAGCGGCCTATGAGTGTAATCCGAGAGAGACATACTGTTACTGCAAATATTAATCCTTATATATTAAAAACATGAAATAGAAAGGATTCAGTTGATTTTGCGTTACATTTGTGAGGTGCTTACCTAGATTTCAAGTCATCACAGGGGATTCTAGTCACCTCTGAAACTTCTTTAGGTTGTCTGTGGGTTTTATATAAAAGTTGCTAGAAAAAAAGCTTCATTAGAACCTATGATGTCACGTGATCTTCCGATCTAATTAGACCCCCTTTCCCCTCGGCTTGCTAAGCGCCACCCCACCATTTTTTACTAAAGCTGATGATGATTACACAGAAAATGAATTTCATAATCAGACTGTCCATGCCATTATATTTTGTCTTGATGACCTCTAACAAGTTATGAATAATTCATCAAGTGTCGCAATATGCAAATATCTGTCTGCTGTGATTGAACACAGGAGTACAAATTGTGGACGATGTAAAGAGTGCTCACTATATTGAAAGAAAAGTGTATTCAAATTAATCCACTCCTAATCCTTCACAGAGAATGAGATGTGACATGGCTTGAAAGAAAATCGTTGGGACTGCAGTAAAGAGTAAACATGGAGCTTAACAAGCAGCACAAAATATTGGGAAATGTTTGACAAGGCTTTTTATTGCGTAGAAGCAAAGGCAAACCTCCAAATATCCATGTAGCTACAGCCGCTGAAACACTGCAACGGTTTTCATTAAGTCATATTTTAAAAGAAGCCAAGGTTGCATGTCTCTGGGGAAGCTTTTTCAGTGTTCTACTGTAAATTGTCAAATGATAATCGAGAAAAAAATGTACATTTTACTGAAAAGGGGACGAGTTGTCAGGGTTTCACCACCACTAGCCGTCACCCAGTCTACCCTAGCCACACCTAAAGCACTGTCTTTCAGCACATCTACCCACATCCTGGAGTCCTTCTCTGGTTACTGTTCAGTGACAGTGGTTGTTGTCTGACTTACCTGGATTTTGGGTTCAGGTTTCTATTCTCCGTGTCCGCTGGTATTCTCTGTGCCATCCAGAGGTGTGTGTGCTGGATCTCTGTTGACTGGCTCCATACCTAACCACCTGATTTGGCCACTCAACAATGTATTTTGAGAGAAAAAAAAACACATAAAAACACCATATGAATCATTTTCAGTAGGTGGGAGTATGACTCCTCTTTTTGACCAATCAGAGGCCTCGAATAAGTCATATAGTTGTGCTCATTCCCATATATGGATCTTGTCGAGTGTTAAAGCACCCTCCATCAACTTCAATCCTGCACCTGAAGCCAATCACTCCAATCAACCCTCACCTGCTGCCACTTCCCCAATTAACCAATCACTTTTCTTCTAATAAACCACACTTTTCCTTTGAGCAGTTATGTTAGCTTGAAAGGCCAAAGTTTTGGTATTTGCCAAGACATCCAAACTTGTAACGGAATTCTGATTTCTGAGAGCGTTGGACTTAACATGGTTTATCAATCCCTGTCTCTAGAAGGGGTTATGTATTTAACATCACAGAGAAATGTGGATGTAGTTATGTTAATCAAAGTAACAGTTTCATTTGTTATGACATCACTGTCGGCTCCCTAGCAACCAAACTGTTTACCCTAGCAACTGTTTACCATACCACCTCTGAGCAATGCGGGATTTCACAGCATGGCCGTCATGAGTCCACCTACAAAACAGTGTCATTTAAAAAAATTCTACCTTAAAATTAAACTTGCTTTGTATGTAGTAATCAAAAACCTCATGCATTTGACCTCTCTAATCTGGTGGCTGAAGTACTATCACGTGATACAATATCAGAGATTAATGTTTTTGGGAACAGCAATGCGTAAGCAGGAGTTTTGTCATTCTGCCAGTGCTTATTCACGCTCTAAATTAAACGGCAAGATTTCAACTGTTTGCTAGTTCATTGCTGGATAAAAAACTCTGATGAGAACCGTTTTGAGTAACAAAAGTTGTTAACTGATTTATTTCTCAAACAGAGCAGCTTCAGTCAAAGAACTCACAAGTCTCTAAATAACTGACCCAATCTGTGGAAAGGAATTTGAGTAAAAGATCTCTCACACAAATTTGAAGAGCTCAAACACTGTTTAAAAGTAAAACTTTCCTGAACGCTGTTATTAATGCAGTCATGAAGCTGATTTCAATTAGGTGCCATCATTTACATTGTGTTATCAGAGTTGGAACAGAACGTCCCATCATAACATATCACGGCCCAGAGGATGCACAGATGGGGATTCCGTGTTAGAATTGTTAGCACATAATTATTTTCTCATTCAGCAAACAGCAAGAATTTATCACAAGCACAATATTTACCCACCAGAGTACACGTTTGTCAAAGGGACGCTTTTGAAGTTTCTGCACCAAATACATCCACAACAGTAGTCAAAACGAAAACTCACAAGTTTATACACCATTGCGAAATTTTTTTTTTTCAGAAAATATAAATTATAACATAAAAAACTTTCTAGTGGTTGATTTTAAAATCACAGTGACAACAGTCACCTTCCAAATGACTCTAATCAATAGTTTACACACTCTTAATATTTTATTTTTAAATGCCTGAAGTCTCTTGAGGTAGTTGTTGATGAGGTTGTTTATCTTCTCCGTAGGTAAAGCAGCCCATTCTTCTGGCAAAAAGCCTCCAACTCTTGTACATTCTTGGGCTGTTTTTAAAGAACTGCGCATTTGAGTGGTTCAATGATATTGAGGTCAGGCGTAACCAATTACAAGTGGACTTGGCCTTGTGTTTTTGGAGTGTTTTGCTGCATCATCCTCCCATCAATTTTGATCAAAAGTTTCCTGTGCCTTTGGAGCTCACATATCCCCAAAACATCAGTGATCCGCTTCCGTGCTTCACAGTGGGATTGAGTTTTTCTTTAAGTGTCTCCTTATTGTGCTCCGAGAAACAGCAACACCACATTTTTCCAGCGAGACCTGTATTTCTGCTAAAGTCATTTGGATTATCTATAATTTTTCTGGCAGTTGTAGCAGAAATGTTCGTTGGTCGACCAGGTTTCAAATGAATCCCAAACTTTCCACTTCTTAATCAAACACTGCTGATTGGCATTCCCGTTCCATTGTGTATCATTTTGTACAGTTCGGTTGACCATTTAAATGAACTAAAATATATATTTTGAGTATTATTTACTTTAGAAGAAGGGTTGGTAATCTCGAATTAATTAATGCATTAATAATTTAACTGAACGGTTAAACATTTCGCCGTTCAAAAGTTACTGGTATCTTTCACTATGGTATTTAAAACCAGACTCAAAAACTGCTTCTTTTGTTCATTTCCTGATGGAGATGAATGTGCGAAAATAACCCCTTGATAATACACTACAATTGATATCGAATTCCTGCTTAGTTCCCCACAGTGCCATTAGACAGAATGCCACTGGACTGCATCGCAGGGCATAGAAAACAAGCCACGTGTAAATTGCATCTGTGGCTTAATGGATTAGCTCCCTCGTATAACTTCTGGGGAGGAGAAACAGCTGAAGGAAACAGAACCCAGACTGCAGAGAATGCACCTGGACACACACTGACCTGACATCACTTCAGACGTCTTGCTTCAAAGACTAAGGGCAAACAGGCACCTCAAGTTTGTGCTTGTTTTTGGTGGAGAAAACAACAGAGCAGAGAGAGAAGGAGGAAAAAAAGGGACACAGTATGAGATTCATCCTCAATTATCCTTATGAGCAGAGACATCTTACGAATGCCTATGAGTAATGCTCTAACCAACCACTGGAATGGAATAATACATCCTGCAGGCTCACAGAATCCTTACAAAAGCAAAAGATGAATTCACTGCAAATCTACCAACAACCAAGGCCACTCACTCCGAAAGCTGCGGGAAGAGTTGACATCTTTGATACAAAGATCAAGGTCACTCGGTTACTTGTAGGATTCTGGCTTTTAGGTTAAATCATTTATTTAAAAAAAATATTTTTATGCAAAATCAACTTTTCTGATATTCCTGGCATCTTTTAGTGTTCCCTCATCAAAAACATGCCTCAAGTTTTATTCAGAAGCTTTCACGCATGTTTGTGTAATCCAGATTTCCTTTTTGTGAGCTTAAAACGGCTCAATGTTCCTCGTAACGCCCATAGTTCTTACCTCCGCCCAATGACCAATCACATTAATCGCTAGTAGAGCTCATCTCTAGGCAGATCGGGCATGCCGCCCGACCCGGAACATCAGGAGGAACGGGAGTAAACAGTACATTTTGCAGAGGTTGATGCTTTTTTACGATTAATTTTGCATTCCGAAAGTTACTAACGGTGCAATGCTAGTACAGAGGGCTCGAATATTTATTATAACTGCTTTAAAAATTGCATAATATGGCTGCTTTAATATATATATTTAAATTTTTTATGTCTTACAACTGCTGCTATTTTTTTTTAACTTCTGTTTAATCTGTATTTGTCATTTTGTATTTATTCGTGGGTGGCTTGAAAGGCTACCTTTACAAATAAAATGTTTTATTACTATTATTATTATTATTGGAATCAGATAAAAAAAAAATCTCAGTACAGCCATATAAGCCGTATAACATGTTTAATGCTTAAACAAAAGTACAGTGTGCACTGCAGCAAAAAAATGGAAATATTAAACATTTTTGACATTGACTCAATACATTTTTGACAAAAAAAAAAATAAAAATCACAAATAAACCCCTCCCACACCCAAAATACCCTCTGTTCTTTGAGTCCTGGCACCTCCTCAAATTCCTTAACTCTTTTTTTAAGAAGATAAAAACCTAGTCTGGCAGACCCTGAAAAGCAATTAAATATGTGATATATATTTAATTATTTGAACTGATTAAATGTTAAACTATGTTCAAATATATTAATATCTAATACCAAAAATAATTTTTTGAGAACTGAGATTCGTCCACTCATTTTGAGGTAACCTTTGTGAACTTGTGGTTTACAGTCAACAGTAGAGCATTTTATTTCAAGTAAATATGTTCTAATTTTAGACACCATAGCAAATTTATATAAAAAAAAAAACTTAAGAATTCACCCGAAAACAACATTAATATTAATATTTTGGGTGAAACGATTACTTCCTTTTGCCCCCTGCAGGCTGGATGGCACGAGGGGGATTCTCACTCTCAACTTGTTCCTGGGTTTCCTTCATTTCCTCCTCGGTTTCCTTAAAAAACGGCTGTTCCTTCAGCACCAGGCAGCGAAAAGCTTGCCGTGCCTCTAGCATCTTCAGCCTGTATGCATCCATCTTGTTCTAAAACAGGAAGTTGAGGTTTGTCCCAGTCACAATTAATCACTCATACAGTCTAAATATGATCAATCTAAATACAAAAGCAATAGTGTGGTGTAAACTCAGCAAAACTACACTACTGGCCGCTTTATTAGGTACACCTGTTCAACTTCTTGTTGAAGCAAATTTCAAATCAGCCAATCAGATGATTTGCATCATGGATCTCAGTCGACAAATCTGCAGCCACTACGTGACGCTATTATGTCAACGGACCAAACTCTCTGAGGAATATTTCCAGGACCTATGCCACACAGGATTGAGCAAAAGAGGCTCCAACCAGGTACTGACAAGATATACCTAATAAAGTGGCCGGTGAGTGTATATTCAATACATACCTGAAGCTCAATGTAGGTCTCCAGCTGGCGTTTCATCATTTCCTTACGTGTTGCTTTTTCCTGTTTACGCTGTTCTAGAATATTATCCCAGATCAGACGGAAACTTTGGAACTTTTCTGAGCGTTCCCTTCTTTGCTCTTCCTCGATCTCTTCATTCTTCAAACGGGGTTGTGGCAAGGATTTCCTTCAACGAAACAAAACTATGAATGCTTATTGTTTTTTATTCTGGCTTTCAATTATTCAAAAGCTGCGATGGACTGGCAACCTGACCAGGGTGTACCACCGCCTCTCGCCCAATGTGAGCTGGAGATAGGCACCGGCAGACACCCGTGACCCCAAAAGAGAATAAGCGGGTTGAAAAATGAATGAATGAATTAGTCAAAAGAGTAGACAACATTGGCACATGCTGGAGCAATAATAAGTAGAGTTTGCCCATGTTCCCTGTGAGTTTGCATGGATTTCAGCAAATGCAGGGACTCTAAAATTCACCTGGGACTGAATAAGGCCCTGCAATGCACTGGTGACCTATCCATGGTATACACCATCTAATGTGCCCTCTGCAGAGCCCTATGACCCTAACCGGCAAATGAGTGAACGAAAACAGACCCAAACGTTTCAATGATAACAAATTACAGATTAGAAAAAACAAAAGAATTATTTTACCTGATAAATTGGGAATAATCAGTGCAGATTTTGGTGGAATTCTTAGCGATGCCCCCAATGTGCTTGAAAGTCCCTATAAAATCCCAACAATTAAAATCAACATATATCTATTTAAGAGTGTAGATATAAAATATACAGCATTTATTCAACATTTGATTATGGTGGATAGTAGACCGGTACCACTAGAGGAATTCTGGGAGTCAATCCCAGATGCTCTAGAAGGGGTTAAATATTTACCATTGACAAATAATGGCCATTAAAACGGAAATGTGTGCAGGATGAAACATAGAGAAATGGCTCCCTAGCAACCAAATTGTTTACCCTAGCAACCAATTTTTCAGAACGCTATCTCAGCTTTGGTATATGACAAAGACATGGGGGTTGCATTATACAAATTAAAGTGGGACCGTTACATTATGTTACTGACCCCTCCATAGCAACCTGACTTTACCATAGCAACCATTTTTGCATATCACTATGGTTTGGTTCCTCCATAGCAACCGAAAGTTCTATCTTGGTGTCCATTCTATTTTCCTAATAAAAATACTTTTAAATGGCTCTTTTACAATTCAACATCAAAGTTTGTGTACAAACTTTTGTTATTTAGATAAACATAGTCTTTTTCTAGAACCTGTTCCATCTGTGAGAGGTTCATTACTCTCTCCACCCTCCTTCTGTTCTTGTAGATAGCGCAGTCGAGTCTGATGAGCCTTGAAAAGAATCATGCAGCACTGCTTGAGTCACAGTGTTACCTCTAGTAGAATTTAATGTATTATATAAAGAGATTTATTAGTTTCTACTGTGAATTTTTTTTACCTTAGAGGCTCTTCCGGGCTCGGCTGCTTCCCAGGCAAGTTTCATGGCTCTGATCTCTTCCAGTTTCTCTGTGTCTTTCTTTACCTCCAAACCGCCTGCCTCACTCTGGTCACTAACCACGCGCAAAGTCCAGTGGGGCCTACTCGTATCTAAACTCTGTGCACAATTTCACAAACACACACTGGTTGGTTTATATCTGTACACTGAGTACTCTTTTGTGGAAATGTTCTGAAAACCGATAACCTCAAAATTTCAGTGCATTTCCAGTTTTGATATGTTATGTTTTAACATGTGACACAATTTGCAAGGTAAATCAAATTGAAATTTGAAAAAATGTGCAATCATCTTTCAGTTTTGTTTTACAGACCCCAAATCTGCGCGATCAGTGCCATCTAGTGGTGAAAAGAAGAGATATCCCTTGGAAGTACAATAACTGTGTAATGGCCTGTCACAAAACTGCTTGGAACAGTGTATAAGGTTTAGAAAATGTTTGCCTGCTTTTTTATACAATTTGCACACATTGATTTGACCTTGTCTTTGCTTTTTTGTGGGATTTATGAATTTTTATTTTGTCTCAACACCTTTGATTTTTGCTATTAAACATAAAAACTGTTCACTCAATTTTTTTTTTTTGCTGTCATAAAAAGACTTCTCAGGATTGTATTTTGGTTCAATGTCAGGATTGTTGTGGAAATATTGTGTAATCTAATGAAAAGTATTTGTAAAAAAAAAAAAAAAAAAAAACGTTTTTCCCAAATGTAAAAAAAAATATTTTCCATATATTAATCAATATTTGTTTTTATTAATATTTTCTTAATGAAACCACATAAAAATTAAACACCAAAATATGTTTTGCAAAACATTAAGCACTAAATACCTTAATATTGAAAGTGTTACCTGTGCCGAACCATTGTAAATTATCTATATCTTATAATTTGGCAAAAATAATCATAGGCTTTGCCAAGAAACATGAAAAAGCTAAATGGTGTGCACAAGCCAACTTTAAATGAATGAAAAAGTAATTTCTGAGTGCAGTAAAACAAGAACTGAGGGCACTAAACCTCCCAGTTCTATGAAGGAAATCCCAAGTATCACTGACAGTCTCATGTGGCAATCTTCTCCCGATGATGTATTTGGACTGTCAATGTTTCAGGTCAATTAAACATCTGCTGTGATGTACATTACGATAGAGAATGATTAAAATACTCGAGAGTGATTATAAATCATACACTTGAAAACTGTACTGACTTGTTCCACTTTGGAGCTTGACTTGGATGCCAGTTTGTCTTTTTCTTTGGCCTTGTTTGTAGATTTTGGTGCTGATTTCTCAGACTTTGGTTGTTCTGTGCCCACAGCGATTGGTGTGCCATCCAAAATATCACCAAACACTGAAATTAGAGAGGATCATCAAACAAAATGACAATATAATGTATAAAAATAACTTTTTCAGTCAGTTAATTCGAAATCCTGCTAGATGGCGGTATTGCTCTACTTAAACAGGAAACTGCACCATTCTTTCTCATTTCTCTTTGATTCTATGTGGAAGGGTGCATCCTGCTGGACAGTTTACTTAATGCACCAACAGAATCCATAAGGACAGCATCACAGAAGGCCCATCACTGATTTAATTTGAAGTCATACCGTGCTCTCTGACAGCGGTGCTACCAACATGTCACTACAGATCTACATTTACGTTTCGAGAGGATGACACTGAACCAGTGCAACACAACACAGTTATTTTGGGAGTAATAGACATCTATTATTTTTGCACGAAAATTATGAATTTAGTTCAATTTAGTGTAATATGTAATTGCCCTGTGCCTTTTTAAATTTCATTTTTATTAAGAACAACCATCAATTTTATTTGATCAATTCATAGCTCATGTTCACGTTCATTTTTTTATTTTTAAAGTTATATATTTTGTCACTGTAGCCTGTATATTGAATATTTTCATCACATATGACTTTATTTTTCATGTAACATGTAATAAATAGAAATAGCAAGCCTTTGGATGTCTCTAGTTCAGGAGTGGCTTGCCACACTGAGACTGAGTTCCATTTCAACCCTTTAGCCGAACCCCTTAAACCTTCCTTTACATTTTGCACGTTTACGTGAGACAAAGGGGTGTCCCAATTCTCTTTTGAATTAAGGGAAAGGGCTGTGTTATTTCCACGGGAAATAACCACCAGCTGAAAAAAATAAAAAAAAACAACAAAAAAAAAAAAACACATCATGGCATGTGAAATTCTGAAAGTGTACAAGTTTGACCAAAAATGACCATATGGGTGATATATCTGGCTTTTTGGGTTGAACCTTTGTATGTAAAATTTTCACAATTTCCCAGTGTTTCTTACTTGTAAAGAAAAATGATCAAAAATGTATTGTAACTTTCTGTAGTGTTGACTTTTCACAACATTGGCCATTCATTACTTCTTTATAGGCTAATGTATAATCAGACACAATGGGTTCATGAACTGGGAAACCATTTAAGAGCTGATAGAATAATAAATCTACACTTCCAGACTCAAAATCCTTCAAACTATTTTCATTACAGTGAGTGAAAGATTTGTCATTTGTCGACAGTCACCCTCCCCCAGTAGTGACGCGCCATACGATGAAGGGAAAGATGAGGTTAACAACAAACAAACAAAAATCAATTTCTCAAGATGGCCACAAGAATCAGAAAACTTTCTCTGTTCCAAGGTGTACAGCTACTAACATACGTTATACCTACCATCTTTTTTTAGAAAAAAAGAGTGGTTAAAGTACATTTTAAATGAAACCAAAAGCATTAAAACCTCAACCACTTCCAGATACTGGGTATGAACAAAAAGTGTATTACTTCAAATAAACAATGCTTTAAATGCAAAAGTGCTGTATCTGCGTAACATAACTGCACCCTAACCCTAATACAATCTGGTTTTGAATAACGGGAATATCCTTGATCAATACACAAACTATTTTTTGGAAAAATAATGAGATTGTTTTGAAAATGTGACTAGAAAATACAGATGTTTTTTAAGGGTAATAACTATCTGTACAAATAGAAACACCCCTATTTTATACAAACGGGTACCGGAATTGCAAATCAACTTTATTACATTAAGCAAAAAAAAAAATCTTCATTCAGGGGTTGCAAATGCAAACCTCACAAAAAATGTCTTGATCATTATGTGCATATGTTTATTTAAATAGACAGAATAATAGACAGAGCCAAATCATGCAGGAACCACAGACAGTGCGGCTAATGAAAGTGAGCGTGGAGGTCAGATCAACCAGAAGCTCAAGAGCAATCACTGTGTCCAGATTCTATATGAAGCTGTTGAGCGTCACAGTTCCCATGAGCATTTATTGATTGGTGTCTGTGTGTGGTTAATGTTCAGGGTGCCTCCTGCTTCACCGGGAGCCACTCAACTGAGTTAATTCAATTCTCTTTCCACCAGAAATACTTCCTAGGGCACCAGAGGCCAAGAGCCAACTTCATTTGACTTCCCATTGACCCATTTACACAAGCTTATCAGAAAACGATACAAGAGACACAAGCAGATGGTGACGTACATGCTTGAGAGAATAAAGTCGACAAATGGCTTTACACAGTTTGAAAACGCAATAAAAGTAGGAATATATTTATTATCAAGGGATCACGAGGACAAAAGAATCGTAATGTTATTACTGGAGCCAAGCCATCATGCAAACTAGTTCATCTCCACTGCCTCTTCAAAATGCACATGCTCCCAATCGACCAGCTCTCTCCTCTCCTCATGATCCTTTCCATTTGCAATTCTATGAGCTTCCTGTTTATTCTTTTTTCCTCAGTAAAATCAAGGTGTTTTGGAGCTCGCTCACAGAGCTGACCAACCACTAATCATCTCAATGTATGAAATTCACTCAATTGTAAAATAAATCACATTTCCCTATTTACCACAGGCAGGCTTCCATTATGTTGATGGCAAGCTCTGGTTATTCAGAGAGCCACAGGTGGGATGAGAGTCAGGATCTGAAAACATGCTGAAATTTGAGGAAAAAAAATCAAGAAAAATCAAGCTGGAGGTTTTTTCACTGCCAGAGACTAAATAAAGAAAAACAACACTTCTACAAACAAGTTATCTATTCTTCTCTTCTAAAGGAGAGGCACATGGACTTCTTTTACGATCAAAGGAAAATTATTTTGTTTGTACTCTACAGTTTGTATGAAGAAAAAATATTGAAATTAAATTTTAAGCAAAATACATTAACGTTTAAAGCTTAAAAACTCTCCAAATCTCAAGAAACAATACAAACTCCAGGCAAATGCAATCAACATTTCATGAAACGTAATGTTGAAAAAAGTAAAAGAATACATATATTAAAATAGGGCAACATAAATATTCAAGTGACACCATAAGCAACTTCAAAATAGCTAATAATGGAAGTAACTTTTACATTTTTATTAGAAAAATAATATAATAAAATAATAAAATTACAATGTTTGTAAATCTGACTGATGACATCAGTGTCTCACTGACACTGGCGATATTGTATGAAATGCCAAAATTGCAATTTTTTTTTTTAAGGAGCTTCTCTCTCATAAAAACAGAAAATTAAACTGTAAACATATTAAACTTTTTAATGTTTACACAAATGTATTTTTCTGTTCTGATGACCAGTAGTTAGTCTGGAGATGGAGCTAGAAGGCATCCAGAAAAGGTTTTTGATCATAGTTTAATTTCAAATTTACCGTCTTTAAAAGTGAGCCCACCGCGGTGCCACTAGTCATGGCAATAAGGAGTTGCAGCAGAGTCTTTCAAATGATAATTTCAAGTGGATTATTTGTCATCACTAGGCATTAAACAAATCAATTCTGTTTCAGCTGGTCACATGATGTCATGCTTCGACATCAAATTAAGGTCTTGTGGATTTAAATGCATGTACTCTCTATATATTTGTACTTCAGTGCAGCGAAAACTGATGGAAAAGCTGCAGGAGATGAACTTTCAAACTAAAAAAGGGTGTCTATTAAAACACCCACGTCCCTCATGTTTGTGATGCTGCTGCACTCAGCATTCGGGTCAAATTTTAGAATAAAAAAAAATGTATATAAAATTTCAGAAATATGCTAATTGTACTCATATTGCTTAGATCCAAAATCGATCTGCTATAATGATAAAAAAATCAAAACGCATTTCCTCCAAGACCATTCCAGCTACAGCCACCAAATGCTGCCAATACATCCAAATTGGTCTGCCATGGGTTACTATATATTTTCAGACTGGTACCACTAAAAGAATTCTGGGAAATCGCAGAGAATTCTGGGAAATTTTCCATTGTCAAATTCACCACACTTGTGAGGGTCATCAGTCTTTCAAGAACATATCAGCCAATGTGCAAAAGTATTTGAACCCAAGGCTCTAAAAGGGAGTATGTTTACCATTCATTTATAAAGGCATTTAAAAATAAAAGCGAAACAGCAAAGGAAGTATAGTTATCTGTATAGTTTTTATTGTGTATAGTATTTTTTTCTCTTTTTTAAAATATATTGTATTCTATTTATTTTATTTTACTGATGTATACTTCACTTTATTATTTATTGTTTAGTACGTGTTCTTTGTTTTGCACCATCACCAAAAAAAATTCCTAGTCCTTGAAACTTGTTTCACTGACCATGGCAATAAAAACGATTCTGATTCTGATTCTGAAAACAATGTTACATATAGAAAAACAGTCATTTTTATGACAGCTTCCTAGCAACCAAAATGTTTACCCTAGCAACCACAGTTTTGGTAAATGGCTGTTTACCATAGAAACCACTTTAGTTTAGCTTATGAAAATCATAGAGGAATTGGGGTTGGTTTATATTACTCATAGTGGCACAAGGAACATTTTTAAAAACACTTTTAAATGTCAACATTTAGTCATCTGATGTTTCTAGTTATGAACGAGTTTATTTTTTCACGAACCTATCAACTTGGAGGCAGCTGCAATGGTATTCCATACCTTTCAGTTCATTGCGTTCTATGTCTCTGAGCTTCTCAATAAAGGGTAAGAGAGATTCGTCTAAAGGCCAGCTCCCCTGCAACACTTCTGCCTGTATACAGTACTTATGAAGCTGTGAAAGATATAGAAACAAACTGAGGTCAAACTAGTCACAATCATGAAGTATTTCTTCTCATAACATCCCCCAACACAAACACAGCCACCAACAGAAGAAAAAAAAACACAAGTGACATGAGAAGCTGTCTTTTGTGACAGGTACCATTGTGTCTGTCGCATACTGGTCACTCATTTCCTTTCCTCCGGCCACTCCTGTCACTCTCTTGTCTGCTGTGAGGCCGTCCTGGTCCTTCCTTGTCCCCGCCTGGGACACACAACTGCCTGCACCACACACACACACACACACACACACAATAAAGACCCTATAAATACACTCTAGTGCTGGCAAAGTCAGACTGTAGCTAAGTAACTGAGACAGTGACTTTATAAAGTGAAGATGTGTTAAGATTAAATGTAGAGTGGGTGGATGAGAAGTCTTGGACTGGAGAATAAAAACCAGTGCCGACTCGAAATGCTTTGTGTATCAGTCATTCAGACTGTGATAAATAATGTCCGGAGTAATGCATTCAAATGTGCAGATACAGTTCTGTGCAAAGCTTTCCGGCAGGTCTGAAAAAATGCTGTAAACATAATTATTTTTCAAAATTTTTAGTCTCATCAATGAACAAAATGCAACGAGCAAAAGATGAATGAAATCAATATCATTTCTTGTAGATCCCTTTCAGCTTTGTTGGTTGTTCCAAACAGCTTGGAGAACTAATCCCAGACACACTAGATGATGTAAAGATTGGGAGCTCTGTCTGTGAGGGTGACGCCATCACTTCCTGTAGTTTGTATATGCACCGAAGTTAGTACTTAAAGACTTTGGCTGTATGTTTAGGCTCATTGTCCTGCTGCAGAATAAATTGGAGGCCAATCAAATACCTCCCTGATGGTATTGCATGAGAACGCCTGAACTTTGCATTGAGAACACCATAAATCCAGACAAAATTTGAACCTCCCTTTGTTGAAATGGAGCCCCAGACGTTCAAGGAACCTCCATCATGCTTCACTGTTGCCTGCAGACACTCATTATTGCACCTGTCTCCATCCATTTGGCTGTCTTGGGTTACAGACAAATATAGGGCGACTTCCATTTTCGAAAAGTAATATGCCTAATGTGTCATTAATTCCTCTGCCGATTACTGCGCTTATGATCTTCAAAAGAGCTTGAACAGCACATCATGAAATCCCAGTCTGCTTAGGAATTCTTGTCTGGGAGAGAACTTGCTCTTACCATGATAACGTCTTTCTCAACCTTTTCTTTATAGAAGAGTTTGCTGTTCCTCAACAAGTTTTAAGCCTCCTATACAGTGGTTTCTGTTTCGGATCATGACTGGTTGTCAATCTAGGCATTAATGAACCTTAGCACTGGTGTAATTGGTAATAAACCTGAATATAATCCAACAAAAAGTAGTGTGCAATACTACCCATACAAAACACTAAATATTGATTTACGGTAATTTAGATTTTCGTTGTTAACTTTCCATTTCATACTTTTACAAAAATAAACAATCATTATTTCTAGTTCTGAAAATATTCTTTTTTTTTTTTATACAGCGGCATGTATATACAAACAAACGTGGAAAATAAAACATATTCTTTCAAGTTTGTTCATTGTTTCCAATGGAGAATATTAAAAAGAAATCTTACACTATAAAAAATAAAATATCTCTAATTGGATAATATGTATATATTAATATTGTTGGAGGCATTTGTATCCATAAAATAATAAGAAATATACGAAACCGTGTTTTATTTCAGTCTCTATATGTGGCTTTTTGTGCATTTGTGTGAGTTTGTTTACGAAGTACTACCATTAGCTAGGAAGCAGTAGACGGGGATGATGACATGCCCTTTGCCCAGACTGCTGGTGACCTCTCTCTCTTGATCTAGGATACTGAGCTTAATATACACATCAGATTTCGAGGTCTGAAACTGCACAGTGGCATTGTGATCCCCGAAAACCTTCATCAGATGTCTGGCAGGAAAAACAGAAATAAAATGTTATTATTCCTCTATTACAATGAAAGTATTGTTACTAAGAACTAAGAGCTCCAACCTGCAAATGATATTCTTTTCATTTGGAAAATAGTAACCTTTCAGCTCATCCACTGAAAAGTTATTATTAGAAACTTCCCTAGCCGGTTGTGGAAGAGGTTCTCGGGAGCCAATTAAACGTAGTCGCCATTTTCCTCCAATCGCAGGTGCGTCTCCAATAAGTGCTTCAGCTACAACTGTATATCCACCCTAAATGATGAAGGAAAAGTAAAAAAAAGATCTTCCACGGTTAAAAACTACTACACAACTAACCTTGTTGGGGGTGTATGTGTATGGCTCCACCAGGTTAAAAACTCTGGGTATCTCCTGCAAGGTGTCATTATTAATGACGTGAACAATGCAGGAAGGGAGAGGGGACAAAACTTTAGGGATGAGAAGCATGTTCTTTGGAACATGAAACACCTCCCTAAAAAGAAGGAAAAATAGTGTTTAGCAAGTGCACAAACATTAAACTTGTTTAACATAAACCAAACCCCCTTTCTCTAGGACTTTCATAAGATCCATACGATTTTTCGAAGTCTGGTTGCTAAGGAGGGTTTAGTAACAATATAATGTTCCCCATGTCCCAATAAGTGTCCTAAAACAACCCCCATGTCTTTGATTTTCCTAAGCTGAGATAGAGATATGCCAAATTGGTTGCTAAAGTAAAAATTCTGGTTGCTAGGCAGGGGTCAGTGACATAATATAATGTTCATTGTGTCAATATGAGTTAAATAAACCAACTCAGATGTCTCTATGGTTTCCAAAAGATGCAATAAAGATTTACCAAATTGGTTGCTATGAGAAACGGTCTGGTTGCTATAGAGGAGTTAGTGACAATATCATATTTCTTGTATTATAACGAGTAAAATAAACCAACCCACAGGTCTCCATGATTTTCCTAAACTGAGATAGAGATATTCCAAATTGGTTGCTAAGGTAAAAATTCTGGTTGCTAGGCAGGGGTCAGTGACATAATATAATGTTCATTGTGTCAATATGAGTAAAATAAACCAACTCAGATGTCTCTATGGTTACCCCAAGTTGCAATAAGATTTACCAAATTGGTTGCTATGGTAAACAGTCTGGTTGCTATAGAGGAGTTAGTGACAATATCATATTTCTTGTATAATAACGAGTAAAATAAACCAACCCACAGATCTCCATGATTTTCCAAGCTGAGATAGAGATATTCCAAATTGGTTGCTAAGGTAAAAATTCTGGTTGCTAGGCAGGGGTCAGTGACATAATATAATGT